>CAWZYM010000367.1:677500-682500 GCA_963966185.1 Rhabditoides inermis | reverse complement strand
TCGCATATGTTCAGTAAAAGGAAAAGATATGTGTCTAGTAGAAGGTAACGATTACCCCGAATCAAGAAAAATATGAGTACTCTGCAGGTTTTCAAGGGAAAAAAAACTATGTCTCAGTGATTTGAGAACTCGCGAACAGAAAAACAGAAAAACAGAAATTCGCGTTTTTTGTTGCCGTAAGTGCTAGCTCGGAAGCGCACTGGAAGGGGATCGACTATTTGCTTCATCAGGTGTAGCGAGATCTTTAAGATGTTATATTCTCATCAGAATCGAAATGAAAAAAGATTGACATCGATTTGTAGTATCTTAAATGTCAAGAGGTGAAACAATGACACTCTTTATTATAAGGGACCGACAGAAAATTGTAAAATATCAGTATACTATATCATGTACGATACTAACTTTTATGAGGTTTATGTATAATTTCACTTTCCTATTTCTTTCAGATACTCAAAAACGGATCTTCCCGAGAGTTCTGTCCCGATTCTTTTATCCTCGCAAACTGAGGAAAATAAATTAAATGTTTGTGCCTAAAACAGTTACGCTACATACACTTATGTACATACACTTCATATATTTATGACCTGTTTATCGTTATTATATATGTTTCATCTCCATTCCATACATGAAATTGTGGTTTTCAAATTATTAAAGATCTATTCAAAAAAAGTTTATTCGCAATTCATTAAGTGTACACTCTTTCTAAAGCTGTCATGTCATGATTCATCTCTACATTCTCCTGTTGCTTTTCTCCTTCTCCTCCAGTGCATTGAGGAGGTCTTGGATCCACCTGAAAGCTTTTTTATTTGTTTGTTCACTTGTTTGTGTGTTTACCTGCTTGACTCGTCATCATTCCGGAATCCAGCCAGCTTCTGATTCCGATCCTCGAATGTGAATGTCGGTTTCTTTTCCTTTTTCTCGTTTCCTGTGTTTACCCATTGCTTGCTTGGAGCGTCGAAGCGAGAAACCACCTGTAATACTATTCAATTGTTTTTTATATATTTTATTGGGTGATTTGTGTGATACGCTAGACGATATGTTTCACAAGAATGACGACGGTTTATCCGTTCATTTGATTGCCCTATGCCTGTGACAACTAACGTCCCACTGCTGCGCTAACAATATGGTTTTTGGATGTTCTTGAAGAGATAACAATCACGACGAATCTCACCCTTCTCCCATTGGCGGTCTGCTCCACTGCAACTTCATCATTCCGTCTCGCCTCTCTCCTCTGCCCACGCTCCCTAACATCCTCTCCCTGCCTCGTCTCTCTCCTCTGCCCACGCTCCCTCGCCTCCTCTCCCTGCCTCGCCTCTCTCCTGTGCCCACGCTCTCTGTCCTGTCTAACACCCCTCCTTCTCTCATCGCGCTTCCACTGATCCCATCGGTGCAGCATCGCGACGAGCTTGTCGTCCTTCTCCACATCCTTCATCTTCATCTCCCCACCCCTCCTCTCGTTCCGACGAGAAGACCCCACGTGGGTGTCACTTGGCCGCTGCTGACTCGGATGGCTAACTCCAACGCGGTTCTGAGACGTCCTCAACTCGCTCCGAGTCGCCTTCTTCACCTCCTGCTGCCTGGCGAATGAGGACTCCTGGAACGGCCGCCGCCTGATCGGCCGGGATGTCCACGTGTGTGCCAAACGATGAGGTGCCTGAGTGACGTGATCGTAAGAAGGCCGGCGTCCCAGCCTCGTCGTCGGATTGACTTCGGGACGAAGCCTGAGCGGCGCCTGTGTGACCGGTTGTCTGGCGAAAGACGGAGAGGAGGGGGCCGGGTGAGCCACAGGGTCAATGACGTCTTGCCGAGGCACCTGTGTGGCTTGGCCTACTGGTTCGTGTTGGTGGTTAGGAGAAAAAGGGAGAGGTTGAACCGCAGGGACCCTGACGTCTTGCCGGGCAAACGGTGCAATTTGAGCAGGCTGTCTGTCGTTAGAAGCAGAGACCGGCTGAGCCGGAGGGTGGTTGCCTTCTCGGGCGAACTGATTGGGGTGAGCGATTGGCTGGCGTCTGCTTGGAGAAGGAGAGGAGAGTGGTTGACGTCTCTGAGCGCCAGTAGTGGGATGTGGTTGATGTCCGAGCGTCGGTCGAGCAGTCGATGTCGACGGGTACGGTGCCCGGTTCATCTGCCGACTCGACTGCAGCATGTTGCTTGTTCGAGTGGACACTGGTACAGCCTGAAATAATAGGATCTCTCACTTCACTCATTAAAAATATCCTTTTTAAATGAAACGAACCTGTCCCAGTCTAGTTCTCAAATGTGACTGTGGTGCTCTTCTGATCGTTGAACCGAAGGAGTTTGCGCACTTGTCACGGGGGATGCATCTGGAATCAATAAATCGATATTCGAAAATCGATCAATAGTCAGTCGATACCTTCCGTGACTGTTGCGCACGAAGCCCGGGTGACAGGCGCAGCCCTTCTTGCACACAGCCGCACACGCCTGAATTTAATGTACCGTAACCCCGCAAAATACCGTACACTCTACCGTACTCACAGTCGCTGCTCCGCTGCACTTTTGGTCGCACGGCGCGCACTCATACTCTCGTTCGCCTATGGGGCAAACTGAAAAGATTGTTTTTATTCATTGAACACAATGATCGTCACTCGAAATACACAACAAACATTTATCCGGTATATGAAACGTATGCATAAAATAACTATCCATGTTAAGTACAGAAACCATATAGTTCTAGACACAAAAGAGAGAGAGAGAGAGAGAGAGAGAGAGAGAGAGAGAGAGAAACTCACTGTCCATACACCTCGGCCGTTTGGGGCAGGGCTTGTGATAACACTCCAGAGTGACAATCGAACATCGTTGATCCGAGGGGCATTTCACAGAAGCGCACGTCGGATCCGGGTACGCTGGGAACCCTGGATTACGGTACTTTGAATTTTGATTACTGTATTTCAAATATGGTTTATCCCATGTGCCATGTGGTAAACAAAAAACTATCACACATTTAACACGTGAATTGAGGATGATCAAGAGATTATCGTTGCGGACCATTGAAAACATTTCTTCGCAACTCTCGATAACACGGGATTTTCGTGATCAAAAATACATTTTTGACCAGATTGTTCTGTATAAATTGTTTCTTGCAATATGAGGATTGGGTATAATTACCGAATCCAATAACTTTTGTACATACATTTCTTTTGTAGATAACTTTTCATCCATATCAACTCGTGCTTTCTCGGTCTTTCTATGAACTCTCTGATTTTGCGTGCGCGTTTTACAAACCGAACGATTAAAGTTTAGACAGACCTAAAATTCGACGAATAGACTGCGCTCACTTAACTTTCGAACCGGTAGCAGTTTATTGCCGCGCCCTCTTTTTCTCGTGGCAGAGTATGACTCATCACTCGAATAGTCGCGTTGCCCGCACAACGGGCACAGTTTATACGCTCGCTGCTCTGTAGTCTCACGCCACATCTCTGTCCATACTATCATATGTATATGTTTCCATTACATTTTTGTTATTCTATATACTATATAATTACCAGCCTTGACTCGAGGTAGAGGTACTCTCGACAACTGCGAGAAGAATGAAGAGTACCGCGCCACCACTAAACCAAGCGAGCATCGACCCTGGAAAGTAGTCATCAGTGGTAATATATAGTAGGCATCCGATCACATTATATGCGAGGTATTAATGCGAAATAAGTCGATATGTGTGAATGCGTCACTGAAACGTATCGGTACAAAACGTCTACTTTATAAATATTTTTGGAGGCTGTAGAGCCGGAGGATTACAAATAACGACAAACATGGCTTTTATAGCCTGATGGTGAAACGTATCGGTACAAAACGTCTACTTTATAATTTTTTGGGGCTGTAGAGCCGGATGATTACAAATAACGACAACATGGCTTTTATAGCAGATGGTGAAAATGTATCGGTAATGCGATCGCAACTGGACAGTGTGAATGGCATACCGATCACTCTTGAAATCGAGTGTCGCGCATTCACACGGTCCACCTTCCAAGGTTGCTAGCCGCTCACAAAGAGTGGTAATCTATTCTAAGCGGTTTGTCACGACATATAAAAACGAACACTCTCGAAACTCTAAACGATACCAGTTTGCCTCTCGCCTCGCGCAAAAACGGACAGTTTCGAGTGATGCAAGAATATACACTGACAGCTCGGCAGTTTTCGGAATCTTGGACTGTTTTGCATATATCCAGGCGTGAAATCTCCCACCTCGTTCAGTTTGGTAACTGGATTCGCAAACTTGTTCGATATTCTCGACGAAACGAAGGAAGTCGTTTCTTCCGAGTTGGTTCTATTGCAGATCCGGGGGCGCGATATGGAAATGAAATCGAAAAGGAAGTGCATTGTCATCAACATTCGACAAAATGTTCTTCGATCACTCAAATTGTGATAGACATTTGCGCGAGTTCACTCCAAGAGCAACATGTAATATTCTCGATTGCTGTGCAAACATGTGAGCTGTCAAAACAAACGAGAAAACCGCTGCGTGAAAGTGTATATATTGCTACCCTCTGACGTTTTCTCCCATTTCCCACGAATCAGTGCATCATGTTCTTTGATGTCAATGATGTCATGCGTGCTCTCAATTCACAAACTGTTTTCCGCGTAGACAGTTTTACATTACTGCAGCGGAGAATTTTTTTTCTCTCTGACTCTGACCGGCTCTACTTTCCGTATTCGCTTGCTGATGTGACCTCGAATTCCCCCTAACGCAAATGGGGCCCGGGGTATTACCTGTGGGATAACCAGTTACGTGGAAGTAATGCGGCGAGTATATAAAACGCGGAAATGATCATTCGATGTTTTGCGCGGACGAACCACAAATCTAGGTTTATCCCTATCTCGCGCGCGGTTTCTGACATCACTCTTTCGGATTTAGTTTTTTTTTCAGACAACTCTTCGTTGTTTCGGTTTGAACCATGAAGGTAAGTGTTTATATATGTATTCTTCAAGTTCAAGTGTTCACTTTGTCGATTTCAGCTATTTCTCGTCGCGACTCTAGTCGC
>CAWZYM010000367.1:670000-675000 GCA_963966185.1 Rhabditoides inermis | reverse complement strand
GCTGCCTATCATGTCTGCAACAGATTTTGATTCGCTAATTGAATAAGTGAGAACACTCACTCTCTCTTCTCTTCGGACGCTGTCATCGGTCGCTTAGTTGTAGTTGTAGTTGTTATAAACTGAAAGTGTGGGAATTTGCATTACCTCATCACACTACGGAAACACAGATGCTGTTAGTTGATATGAGATTACTTCACTCGCTGAGGGCTACAGTAAAAAAAATGGGTGCACGAACTCACTATTAGTTTCGAGATATCGATAGGGGGCGGCAAGGTTTGGAGCCTCGAGACTTCCTCAGAGGAGTCGACCGGTTTATGAAGGGCAGTGCTCGCGTAAATCACAGAGAGAAAAATGGCAAGACCGAAGAAGCGCATTCTGAAACAAGAGTAGCATTTTGGAAAAGAGCACCAGCACAAAAAAACGTTGAAAGGAGCTGTGATACAACCATGTCACTGACCTCGTCTTTTATTGGAGACGAATAGCAATTTGGAATGTAATTGCAAATGAGAAATAGAAAGTTTTGATTCGAAAGTTCGGGGGAACTTATAACAAAAATGTGTGACGAAACGACCTTTGGAAAAACACGTGACTCATTGCGAACACAAAACGGGTGAAACGAATGTGTTTTGAAAATCTAACTAATAAGTAGATTCTCTTTCGAAAAGTACATGAGTAAAAAGGAGTGGTTTGTTTTGATCTAATTCAACAAAAGCACATGCATATTTTTTTCTTCGCAGCTGACTAAAATTTCAAAACAAACCTGCTCTTTCAAACGATGTACTATGAAATGTTTCATAACTATGAAATGTGTGATTTTTGATCAGATATACGCATGCAAATGCATAAAAATTTAACAACAAAAAGGTCTTTTATTTTAAATTATTATAGTACATATTACAATTACATATGTTCGCTTTTTTCATCGATTAGAAAGAGCAGGTTTGTTTTGAAATTTTAGTCAGCTGCGAAGAAAAAAATATGCATGTGCTTTTGTTGAATTAGATCAAAACAAACCACTCCTTTTTACTCCTGTACTTTTCGAAAGAGAATGGATGTCCTTTTCTCAAATTTCGAAGAAATTTTGTACATTAGATAACGAAAATACATATTACAAACTCACTAGTCAGAATATCATGCTATAAAGATACAAATAACTTACAATTTACAATACTCACAATTAACAATTCACAAATACACAGACATAGTAACAGTCACTGATAACAGTCACGTCAGTAACTTGAAAATCTTCGAAAACTAGTACACTGACGTATCCAAACTAGAGAGTCTTCGAAAACGTAGTCAGAATCAGGAAACGAACAGCCTGGTCGGATCGCTCATTGACGATTGATGCGCTCTATTTCGCTTATCTAATAGCCCTCTCTCTCACTCTTTCCCCCCTCTCTCTCTTTCTCTCTCTTTCTCTATCACTCGCCCTTCTCTTTTTCTTTCCTCTCTCTATCACTCCCTAACTCTCATTATCTCTCCTCCTCCTTCTCTTTCTCTCTCTCTCTCTCTCTCTCTCTCTCCCTTTTCTATCTCTCTCTTTCTCAATCTCTTTCTCTCTCCTCTTTATCTCCCCTCTCTATCACTTTTTCTTTCTCTCTCTCGTTCTCTCTCTCAGAGCATATTGTGTTTTATTCTCCGCTTGAACACTCTCTTTTTCTACCCTCACTGTTCTCTCTAGACACAGAAAGACAATCTTCAGATTTTGAGCTAATGAACCTTCGGTCATGAATAGCCGGACTGGGTGCGTTGAACTGAACTCAGCTAGCTTTCTTATACGGTTATTTTCCTGTGTTTCTGGTATTACTGTTCGAACTGAGGAGTTGCACAGAGAACAAAACAGCGTCATCCGGCCTGCTTTCTGCAATTCGCACGTTTTCTAACCGGCAAGTCGGTAAGAGAACATGCGCTCTCTCACTCTCACACTCTCTCTCGCCGAGATCGTTCGATCAGATAACAGGCCGGCTGCCCAGTCACTCGCCAGTGGACATGAGAGAGTGCGCAGAGAGTGTGCGCTCGCAAGAGACGCCAGAGACGGCGCGCGATCGATCCGACACGAGAGTGGGTGAGCGAAGGGCGGGGCATGCGCTCGGCCAATCAGTTTTCACCGGCAAGAGGCCGAGAGACCAATAAGCGCAGAGTGCAGTGGGCGGAGCTTACGTGATGCACACCGTCGTCGCCGCCGCCGCCGCCGCCGTCGTAAACACGTTTAGTGGCAAAGCGGGAGAGAGCGAGAGAGAGGCTGTTCTGGGCGCCGCAACCGATATTTATTCAACAAATCATACTCATAGGTCTTACAAAATGATACCCTAACACATAACACACTCTAATGAAGTATATTGTATTATGATAGCCAAATAGCGTGTGGATTGGGAGTGGCGCGCTGCGCGCGCCACAGATCATAACAAACGGGCGGCGCTGGCGCGCCGCCCCTAATATTATTATTCGATGACCTCATTTTTTATGGTTTATCTTTTTCAGAAGTGCGTCTTTTCCTGTCAAAAGAAGTGCCAATGCAAGCCCGGCTACAAGAGAGACAGCAACGACAAGTGCGTGAAGACCTGCGCAGGCTCCGCCCCCTCTGTTCCCGCCCACCCCAAGTTCCCAATGGTCAAACGGACTTCTCCCGTCAAGCCCGGTAAGTGTGAATCATTCGATTACTCGACAATCAATCGCTGCCAGGAGGCTCCCACTCTTCCACGCCCGACATTCTCCCTTCCCTGCCCCTGCAAACTCCTCCTCCTAGTGAGTTGTGAGACAACGCCTACTCAAACCACGTCCCCTTTTCAGAGTCTTGCCCGCCCAATGAGATCTACACCAACTGCGGTACTGCATGCGAACCGACTTGCGGAGTTGAGAGGGTGAGAGAAGAGAGAGAGAGAGGGAGGAGAGAGAGGGAGGAGAGAGAGAGAGAGAGAGAGAGAGAGAGAGAGAGAGAAGATAACATGAGATAACGATATCTTTTTTTCCGTTTTTGTATTTTTTCTAACTTATCATTGGCTCCTATTACCTCTCGCATACTCGT
Source organism: Rhabditoides inermis (assembly GCA_963966185.1). Classification (NCBI taxonomy): domain Eukaryota; kingdom Metazoa; phylum Nematoda; class Chromadorea; order Rhabditida; family Rhabditidae; genus Rhabditoides; species Rhabditoides inermis. The sequence goes on along the minus strand of CAWZYM010000367.1, from coordinate 671,972 downwards.
AGAGATATATCTATTCAGTGAAACGTATGTGGTAGACTCATGAACATGAAGATGACAATAGAGAGAGAGAGAGAGAGAGAGAGAAAGATGACGTCACCATTCAGACGTTCTGCACCCTGCAATGTATCCTGGACGTGTGTCAGTGTGCCCCCGGTTTCCGGAGGGAGAAGGCCGGAAGTGGCGCCTGCATTCCCGAGGCAGACTGTCCCGCCGGTGGAAATGGAAACAACAACAAAAGTGAGTGAGATTCATAGCAATCTACGATCACGGTCCAACAAAAACACACACGGTACAGGTCCGGGTAGAAAGATGAAAGATGTGAGAGATACATATGATGTGTGAGGGATAGTTGACATGACTAATGGGCTGTTACGACGTCATACTTATTATGTCGTTAATCGACATGTTTTCGATCATTGAGCTTCCAATGAGTACCTGTTATTGTCAATTGAACCACCAATCGGTTTTGCATGGAAGTCATTCGAACTGTCTTCCGAATTGTCACTTGAATCCCCAGTGTTGCATGAAACGTAACATAATACATAAAATTTAAAAAAAAATGTAGAGTGTCCCTTCGGAGAGGAACTCAAATCTTGCGGTACTGCCTGCGAGCCTACCTGTGGAGTGGAAAACGTATGTTTCCCCCCCCCCCTCTCTCTCTCTCATTCTCTCTCTCTCTCTCTCTCACTCTCTCTCTCTCTCTCCTCTCTCTCCTCTCTCACCTCTCTCCCTTCAGCCCATCTGCACGGAGCAGTGTCTAGTGGACGTATGCCAGTGTATTGCCGGCTACCGCAGGGAGACCGAGGGCGGCCCCTGTGTCCCCGAGAACAGATGTCCCATCCCAATCGTACCCGCCACGACTAAGGTGAACGAGTTGACTACATTATTGGATTATCTGTCGAAGTCGCGCCATTGTGTGTTCCTCCTCTAGAACGATCAAAGGATCTTTTTCTAATGATATCAGATTGTTCCGATTTCGCTCTCTCTCATTGTGAAGTCTCAATAGGTTTCCAGGCATCGACAAAGTCAGTGACAAAAGATATGCGATAATCGGTTTGAAACCTGTAACAGAACACAAAAACTCGTTGCATATTTGAAATCTGAAATGCCTAGAAGAATTTAAAAAACAACAATAACAATGCATTTTCCAGTCGCCTGTGAAGCTGACTTTCCCCACGCGTTCTCTCACTGGATCGACTCCCTCATTCGGGAAGCACCCGACCGCCCCGCCTAAGGGCAACTATGCAGATGAGGTGAGAGAGAGGGAGAGGGAAAAAGAGAGAGAGGAAGAGAGAGAGAGCGAGAGAGAGAGAGAGAGAGAGAGAGAGAGATAAAGACAGAGAGAGAGAGAGAGAGAGAGAGAGAGAGAGAGCGAGAGAGAGAGAGAGAGAGAGAGAGAGGGAGAGAGAGAGGAAGAGAGAGAGAAGATTGTCCCCCATTCAGCCCGTCCTCCCTAGTGTTCCTTTGCCCCACATTCTGCCACACCCCGACACTGGCGCCGCGGACAAGGTGAGAGAGAGAAAGAGAGAGGGAGAGAGGGAGAGAGGGAAGGGAAAAGCAACATAGAAAAGCAATTTTCCATTTCAGCCCGTTCTCCCCAGTGTTCCTTTCCCTCACATTCTGCCACATCCCGATACTGGCGCTGCCGGTACGTATCACTTCACCCGGCAATACGTTTCAACAAGTGGTCAAATTTTATGACTCTACCAGAACCAGTCATTTCTAGTCGATAGCAACATCATAAACAAAAAAGGCGTGGCTAAAGTGGGTGTGGCTAAAGTGGGCGTGGCGTTTCAGCGCCGAAGGAGTGTGGCGAGAACGAAGAGCTGAAGGAGTGCGGAACGGCGTGCGAGCCGAAGTGCGGTGTCAACAACGTGGGTGGTCTCTCTCTCTCTCTCTCTCTCCCTGTCTCTCTTTCTCTCTCACTCTCTTTCGCTCTCTTTCGCTCCGTACTCTTCATCAACTCAATTAT
>CAWZYM010000367.1:522500-665000 GCA_963966185.1 Rhabditoides inermis | reverse complement strand
GAAGTGTGCATACGACATCGAACAGTCGGTAATAAAGCTCGTATCCTATTTGTGGTGGTTCCAAGTCTCTATCGCTACGTGACTTTTTCCTGTCATCTCTCTCTCTCTCTCTCTCTCTCTCTCTCTCTCTCTTTCTTTCCCTCCCTCTCTCTTTCCCTCTCTCTACCATGTAGTATTTCCATGGATTGTGTTGTGCTGTTCCTTTTCTGTGTTCTGTGACGTATGCTGCGCACACGGAGACCTAGCATGAACTCAGCAGCACTCTCTGGTGCTATCTTACCGCCGCCGAGCGCTCGCTGACGCATCTCTCTCCCACACGCGCGTCGCACGTGCATCTGATCTCTCGCCCTTGCGCTCTCTTCTCTCTCGGCTACACTCAATCAAACCAGGCTACACTCAATCAAACCACTTCCCACACCACTTTCAATATCACTCCTCATCATCTTGGGAACGAGCCCTAATGTGTTGTCATTCCAGGCCCAATCGCCTGCCGGCGATCTCCCCGGCGCCCTTCTCTCACCCCTCACGCCGCCATCCGGCAGTATATAAGTCCCTCGCCCAGTTACTTCACCGTCAACTCTTCTTGCTTTTGCAACTATGTCACTCTTCTCGCGATAAACTGTGCTCTTTTGCCGTATCATATGTTGTGCTGTTGTGTACGGTAGTTGCCACGTTCAACTCCGCTGCCGCCCACCTTGACCAGGTGGCGGTATGAGTTACTGTTCACTCGGTCTCGCGATATGCTCGCTTTTGGATCGAATGTATGTACAACTATCCACGAGAAACCAGGAGATTTCGGGTGTGATGAGGCCATTCTCTCGGTCGACGAATGATGTTGGATGTATGTATATGCGACAAGCGAACAAGCCGAGAACTGGGAGAAACTACAGTTTATATCACAACACAATGAAGAGTGATCGAGGGGAAGAGGGTGAAAGATGGCAAGTCAATCAATCAATCAATCAATGAAGAATCACTGGACAGGAAGGGGGTGAGGGAGAGGGAGATAGGGAGGGAGAGAGGGAGATGGGCTGAGTGCGGCTCAGATGTGTCTGGGCACAAACTTGCGGGTCGCCACGTCCTGAAGCCGGCCTCCCTTTACGTACACCACGTGCCTCCCGTACGCGTCCACAAACGCTTCCCCCGTCGGCCATTTGCCCGCCGCCTTGGCGTCCTCTGAATACGATGAGTGAGGTGGGAGGAGGTACTGTAGTCTACCGTACGACAAGTGAGGGGGAAGGGGTACTGTAGTCTACCGTACGCTGAGTGGGGGGAGGGGGTACTATAGTCTACCGTATGCTGAGTGAGAAGGAAGGGAGTACTGTAGTCTACCGTACCCGTGGACACGATGACGTAGCTGTCATCGTCAAAGCGATGAAAGCGGCCACGTTTGTCGAGGCGAGTGCGCGTTCGCCTACAAGGTTGATGCTAGTAATGCGATTCTTGGTTACGGTAATGCCTACAGTACTCAGTCTCAGTACGCATGCCAACAGTGGATAGACTAACCTCGCAGACAGGCGAGGCTGGTGAGGACGCTGCTGGGTGTGCGAACCGAGTCAATGTTGTGGATGTTGACGGCGGCAAAGACGAGTGCAGCCGATCGATCGACCTGAACGGGCAAGGGTGAGAGGAGGGGCGGATCGGCGGATGGAGACCGGACACTCACGCCGCTCTCGCACGCCACGAACGAGGGATGAGAGCGAATCTCCTGCACTACCGGCAGCAGGTAGTCGCAGGCAGTGTCGGGAGTACTGTCCGCAGACCTGCAACAAGAGTTTTGGAAGGGCTCAAGTGAGAGAGAAAGAGGGAAGGGGGGAGGGAGAAGGACAAAACGCACCAGCCTCCCGCAACCAGCAACTGCAGCTGGTGCGTCGCGTTCACCGGTCCGATCTTGTACGTGACGTTTAGGTGACTGCGGTTGATGTTCGTGCCCTTCTCGCCCCTCATGTTTTCGATGCTCATCGACAGATCGTTCACTGAAAGTGCGGAGAATTAGCCCTGCCCACTTTAGCCTCGCCCCTTCACACTAACTTGGCATAATCTCTCCGGTGTGCTCTGTCCAGAAGAGCTTGGTCGCTTGTACCTCACTCTTGTGCACGACGACGACCACCCGCTCGACCTGAAATGGGCGTGGCTTGGATGGGCGGGAAAGGAATTACGGTACCTTTTCTTTGACGATCTTTTGCCAGAATCCTTTCACTTGCTCCGGGTTGGGAACGGCTCCGAGGAAACACTTGCACGGCAGCTGAGTGATCCTGGTCGCGTCCAGAGTGCGAGCACCGAGACTCGGCCTGGGAACGGCACCAGACACCGCCAGCTCCGTAGGAATCTTGGAGAGGCGCGCCTCGATCGCGCCCACATAGGCATCACGCTGCGCCACACTGCCAATCCAGCCCATCTGAAACCACGGTCGCATATACCGTACCCAAACGGTGTACGATATCGCCCACCTCCATAACGCAGTTAAACTTGTGGAAGGACATGGCGGCAGGTGATGTGCTTGTGGTCGAAGGGCGGGTCGATGTTCAGTCCGCCGCCCGTCCACCACCCTTTTGTACCGCTTTCCCGCATGCTAATGCGGCATGCTGATGATTTTAAGCGCATCACGTAAGCCCCGCCCACTGCACTCTGCGCTCATTGATCGCTCGCCTGTGCAATCTGATTGGCCGAACGCTCATGCCCGCCTTTCGCTCAGCCACTCTCACATCCCGGCCTCTTGGCTCTCTCACGAGCGTACGCTCTCTGTTCTTCCAGCCGAGCATGCCCCGCTTTTCGATCAGCCACTCTCTTCTCTCTCTGACCGTCTGGGTCTCTCACTTGCGCACGCTCTCTGCGCGCTCTCTCTTTCTCGTGCGAGCCAGAATGGGCAGCCGGTCTGAAATCAAATGGATCGATCGGTGAGGAGAGGGGGAGTGAGAGATCTCGGCAGTTAAGGAACGTGCGAATAGGGGAGGAGCAGAGCAGTGCGAGTGAGGCTGCTTTGATCTCTGTGCCACAACTTCCCAATTCTAACAGTAATACTGCCATTAACATAATATAATAAGGAAGATCAGTTTAACGCACTCGGCTCTGCAATTACAATTCATGACCGAGGTTTCAGTGGCTCAGAATCTAATGAAGTCTATTTTATATGATACGTATGTTCATACATAAATGATTCCAAAAGCTTTCGTGAGCCTCTAGTAAGACTTTCGTGAGCCTCTAGTAGCCTCTAGTAAGACTTTCGTGAGCCTCTAGTAAGAAGTCTGTGACGTCATCTGATCCAAATTCATTGCATTATTTGATGGACCCCTTGTATACAGCTAGCGATTTGTACTCGAGAGCCTTAGGTCAGTCTTCTTATTGGCTAGGTCGACGGTTGTATAACTTGAAACTGCTGATCAACAAACTTTTAACAGTACATGCACTCGTGATATTACATGATAACTAGTGAAGAATGGCTAGTTTACTCGTAGTAGAATTTTATTTCGACTAGCTAGTAACTTGCTAGGTAATGGAACTGCTTAGAAGATGAAGGGAAGAAGATAGAAATTTGTAACGTGTGTAGCGCGCGTCAATGAGCGACCGGCAGGCGCGTGAGCGATTCGACCAAGCTATTTCGAAGGTTTCTAGTTTAGATACATTCGTATAAAAACAACATTGTTCGGCAACACATAATCTATCATTTTCAAAAAAGGGGGAATCACAGAGACTATTTTATAATTTCAAACCAGTGAATATTACTATGTAGTATTGTTGTATGAGTTATTTGTATTTTCAATCATGACATTCTGACTAGTGAGTTTGTAATATGTATATGTATGTTTACCAATGTGAAAAAAAAATTTCTTCGAAATTTGAGAAAAGGACATCCATACTCTTTCAAAAAGTACGTCAGTAAAGAGAAGAGGTTTGTCTGGATCTGATTCAACAAAAGCACATGCATAAAAGCTCTTTGCAGCTGACTACTGTAACCCGATTTTAGGTTACGTAATTATTTTAAATTTACACATAAAACATATTGCTGTGAAGCTCTTCTCAATTTGAATCGAATTGTACCATTAAAACGTATAATGTTCACCTCAAATATAAAAAAGTTCGATATCTTTTCGATATCGATCGATATAAATCGATATCCGGGGCTCACTGATATTGATTGCCTTTTGGAACTGTGACCCGTTCCATATGTTTCACAATTCGAAAACCTAGACGTCGATCCTTTGTGGCTGTCAAATAAAGAAGCATTTGTACTTAACACATGAACACGATTTAGCAAGCGAAAATCTTTGAAATACGTCGTAACCCACAGTACGATTTGACTATTGGCTTAAAATGTATGAGGATGTCACTGCCTTTTCCCTTTGATTGCACTAGTTCAAAATATTTTGAGTTTCAAATTCGCGAAAAGTTCGGAATAAACTCGCAATTATTTCCGAGATTTTTCAAAATATTTTGAAATTAGTTCGAATTTTTTGGGGACTTTAATCCCACTCCAGCTCTTTCTGGATTTGGACTTGGAGTTTTACCATGGAACAGTATTGTCCGAACTGCAAAATCGATCCGCGGAGGGAGGAGGAGAGAGAGAGAGGGAGGGGAAGAGAGAGATAGAGATAATAGGTTCTGAAATTACAACCAGCGCGGCAGCGCTGGTTGGTTTGTGTTAACCCTAGTCGCGCGCTAGAATCGGCAAAAGGCGACTGAACGAAAGGTCCCTTAGAATCTTTGCGAGAACAATGTGATGCTGACAGATGTTATCAGGATGTTAGAAAATGGTTAAGTTTCGATTTTGGTAACGCTAGCTGTTGTAGGAAGCGAGATACGCGCGCGCGCCCCCTGAGGGGCAGGCAATCCCCCGTGTACGGATCGTTTTCTAGGCGGGAGGGGGGGGGGGGGTGGCGCGCACCGGCTGCCCCCAGCAGACAGGAGGTGCACAATCCGCACTGCCTTTGGATTGCAGTGATATCGTTTAGATCGCGGGCTCTGACGTGCGCACAGTAGTGTTGTGGTTAGCGATTGCGCCCGTTGAGAAACATGGCTCGAGTTCGGTTCCGGCTGGTGGCAAACCTTTTGTAATATATGATTTTACATAGAAATGACATTGGAATTGTAAATTTTCCCATCAGCATTACCTAAACTCTTTTTTTGCAAAATTTATACAATTTTGGACTCAACAAGGTGGGTGAACTGTTGGATTTCTTAAAAAAATGTTTTGTGGTTCATGTTAATGTAGATAGATTTATATGAAATCCAATAAAAGTACATTCATTATCTTTTAAAAGGACTTCCGTAAGAGAAGAGTTTGTGTTACTCAACGTAATACAACAAAAGCCTATGCATTTTATCAATCGAAATAGTACACAAACCTGCTCCAATGGTTCAACCGGATAGCGAAATCAATTTCCCGACATACAACATTTGCTCGCATTAGTTATTATTGCAGAAAGAGCAGGTTTGTTTACTATTTCGATTGATAAAATGCATGAGCTTTTGTTGTATTACGTTGAGTAACACAAACTCTTCTCTTACGGAAGTCCTTTTAAAAGATAATAATTGTTAGTGATCAGCCAAACATTCTGAAAACATTCGCAGTCATCACCGTCCATTCTCTCCCAAATGAAACCTAACCGGCACATACTAACCACCACCACATTCTCTCTTGAGAAATGACATTCTCGCCTGTAGTTCGAAGGAAACTGAAGTTGAACTTATAGGCAATACGAGCGTCGAACTTAGCCTAGACAGTCAGCTACAGGGGAACCGGTTGACCGAGCGATCGGGTTAACCGCTTCGGTTAACCGAAAACCGGTTTCTGTCACGGTTTTTCGGTTCGGTTATTTAACCGAACCGGTTAAATAACCGAAAACCGGAAAAATAATCGAAATGACGGTGAAGCGGACCATCTCTATGTACTGCTAATGTTTTCAGAATGTTTGGCTGATCACTAACAATTATTTCAGAACCTATTATCTCTCTCTCTCTCTCTCTCTCTCTCTCTCTCTCTCTCTTCCCCTCCCTCTCTCTCTCCTCCGCCCTCCGCGGATCGATTTTGCAGTTCGGTCAATACTGATCCATGGTAATTTGCAGACATTCCGGGATACAGTCAAATTCATGTTACCTGAACTTAAAGCAGCAGTGGCGACTTATTTTCGACTCGGAGTTTTATTAAAAATCATATTAACCTAACGCATTTGCAGTTTTCGCGAAAGAACGACGATTCTGCTCTATTTTCTATTCTGCAACTGCCAAGAATGCAGCTCAAAATTTGAACTTTTCGCCAACACTTCATTGCAAAAATTTGGGTCGGAGACGTAACCGCAATTGAACAATTGACTGTCACTCGCTTCATGGCTTAGTGCATGTGCGCTGCGTTGTGACCCTAATCTTCGCGGGATCGATTCCTGTCACTGCCAAATGTTTTGTTCGTGTGAAAATTAAGAGTTGTGGCAGCTCGTGGCAAAAATAAGTCGCCACTGTGCCTTTAAGTCGAATGCGTAAAGAATGCTTGAAAACAACGACTGTTTTAGAATTCGTGGGAAATGCGTAGAATTAAAAAGCTTGCGTGACGATTGCGTACTATGTTTAGTTTGCGTGAGAAGTGCATGGGAAATCATGAACCTCGTGAGCGATTTTCGAACTTGTGTATTTTCGAAATTGAGTTATTTTTTCATATTTCTTCGTTCGTTTACTAGATATTGTAAAATTTGGTTTGGAAGTTGGTCAATTTGAGGAAACGTTTGCACCCGGACGATCAAGAAAAATGCGATGATTCGCCAGGGCCGTTTTCTTGAGTATTTCAGTAGGTTGTTTTCTATACTTATATCGATATTAGTCACATGTTGACTAGCTTTTTCTAGCTTATCTGACTTTTCATGAAGTGTAGTGTGCCCTCAGTTACACTGCACTGGGTTTTGATTCCGTCGCCAATGACAGTCTCGTATCGCATTGCAGCATCGATTCCAATGAGCAATATAGTAAGAATCATAACCGTGCGTACGAATGAGGACTGCATCAATTGCATCCCGTAAAACTTGTGAAGCCGGGAATCCCTGAACATCTTATCAGCGTTATGGCGTTTTACTGCGATACAAATCACAACAATGCTGTGCAAAGCTGTAAAAAGAACAAAGCAATAGCTATGAGCGGGCCTTTCTGGATGCCTGGAGGACACCTCACATAGTCACCATGGGAGTTGAGCGTTTGTCACGAGAATGTGATGTGATGTGCGCCATCCACTTTTAAAAAAATCCTGAGAAAAGTCGTGAAATGAAAGTGAATGTGACGCCTACGACTGTTCCACGTGTTCCACGATCCTCCACGTGTCAGGAGACTTGCGATTCACAACGACGTCCATCGTACGGCACGATATTTGGCGGTTTGTGATCGATGAATCTAGTGAGGCGTTGTAGATGGGGGTTGGTAGACCAGAGAGCGGGTAGATCAGGGCTGGTAGATCGAGATTACTTGGGTCCGAGGTAGCACGACACGTCCTTGCGCGGAGTGTCGCCGCCGCCACCGCCACCACCTGGAAGGGGTACGGTATGAATAAAGATAGGGTACCGTAAGAACAAAGGATACGGTAATCTACAGTATACCCACCGCTGGGAGCGCTGCCACCGACGCCGCCGCCTCCCGAAGAGCCTCCGAAAGCGTAGTCCTCCCTAGCGTACCCGCCTCCACCGCCGCCAGCGCAGCGTATGGTGATTTGAATTAGTCCGATGACACAATTTATGTAATAATATAAACAACATAGTGTACAGTTATTGATTTGGAAAAATGTTCGATATCGAGAAATGTATTGCATCACGGTTTATCGGATACTCGGTCGGGGGTTCCATCCTCATTCCGGGCTCGTGGTATTGCCAAGGTGATGACTTGGTATAGCAGTCTGCTGCGAAAGTTATCCGCACGATCCACCACCCACATTATCGCGAAAATAGGCGAGAGTTGACGTTGTAAAATCGTGGCGCTATGATGTAGCGTAACAGCCTTTCTTCGACCCCCTCAGCCTATCTTGAATGGGGTGGATTCTTTCAGCTTTACCTGTGCTGATGGCGCGTGTTGTACATACTATTTCGTAGTTTCTGAAGGACCGGACGTCGTTGTGAATCGCAAGTCTCCTGACACGTGGAGGATCGTGGAACACGTGGAACAGTCGTAGGCGTCACATTCACTTTCATTTCACGACTTTTCTCAGGATTTTTTTTAAAAGTGGATGGCGCACATCACATCACATTCTCGTGACAAACGCTCAACTCCCATGGTGACTATGTGAGGTGTCCTCCAGGCATCCAGAAAGGCCCGCTCATAGCTATTGCTTTGTTCTTTTTACAGCTTTGCACAGCTTTGTTGTGATTTGTATCGCAGTAAAACGCCATAACGCTGATAAGATGTTCAGGGATTCCCGGCTTCACAAGTTTTACGGGATGCAATTGATGCAGTCCTCATTCGTACGCACGGTTATGATTCTTACTATATTGCTCATTGGAATCGATGCTGCAATGCGATACGAGACTGTCATTGGCGACGAAATCAAAACCCAGTGCAGTGTAACTGAGGGCACACTACACTTCATGAAAAGTCAGATAAGCTAGAAAAAGCTGGTTTCGAATTTGTTAAAAGTTGAAAAAAGAGTTAAAAGTGGAAGTATTGCAGGTAGGAAATCACGAGAGGTATTCAGCGTTCGAGTGGACGACAATGTTTACGATATGGAATGCCGGTAACCTTTGTTTGTGACTTATCACAAAATTCTGTCTTCGTGCGAATCCTTTCAAATATATGAACAAAAAACAAACACATTCATAATCATACATTACATTCACATTTATAGTCATTTTTCACATTTACATTTCTAGTCTCGAATGCTTGCTGCCCAATACTGTTCTGTATGCATTGGGACAGGAGAAGGAGTGGCGACGATGCGGAAACCACACTCAGCACTTCTCACATATCAAAACCTATACAACAGTACACTGCACGATGGGAAACACTGAGGCTGAAGAAGGAATCAACTCACGGTTTTACTGCTCGCCAAACGACTCCGTTCCTTCTAGTAAGTACACATACTCAAATCAGATCCGAAAAATCTTTGCAGGATCAAATTGCGTATTCGGAGACAGTGTCCCGTTCAAGACAGTCGCCAAGGGACAGTCGACCGAGTTTACCACTCCTGTTCCATTCGAGGATCTGTGAATGCGACCTGTTCTTCACGTTTCACTACTTTTTTGTTTTTCATACTTACTGTTTTCGTTTCTACCTTTCGTTTCTTTCATACAATAATCACATCAATCGAGTTGACCACATCGGTTCCATTCGAGAATCTGTGAAAGGCCCGCGTATTGCTTTGTGTAGTTTTGTACAGCTTTGTACAGCTTTGTAATGATTTGTATCGCAGAAGCGCAATAACGATACGATGTGATTTGATAATATAATAACGCTTTATTGTGCTTTGAAGCGAAAAAAAACGCTACATACTATACACATGCCTGAACTCTTCACGTTTCACTACTTCTTCTCTTTTATCATACACTACGTACTGTTAGTAACTTTTTCGCTGATGTCATCCAATATTCAATCGATAAAGCTGCTGAAGCGATTGGCTAGTTGGTGATGAAGTATGATCATCACCAACCCGTGTTATGCAACCGCATTATGTTATTGCATCATTATCAAATTATTAAACCTTTTTCCAATCGAAACCCCATCCATAAAAGCGGTTTGCCATGTTACACTGTTTGCTTACTACGTCGATTTTCTTATGTTATCGGGAATATATCTATCTATCTATGATCTATCTCATCTAGTGATCACCACCAACCCGTGTTATTTTCGTATTTTCGTGTATCAAACCCATTCACACTTCTTCCTCTCTAGTTTGTTTACGGTTGAGATTTGAAATCCATCTCGTCTCGCTCAAAAAAAAAATGAACAAGAAAACGCTACTGCGACCGGTCAATGCGCGGAGAGGATCAGACGCTGAGCTGAGGGAGGCGAGAGTGCGTGCGCACGGGAGAGGGTCAGACGCTGAGGGCGGCGAGAGTGTGTGCGCACGGGAGAGGGTGAGAGAAAGAGCGTGCGGCGAGAGCAGGTGTGAATTGCAGCGGAAGACGGTCTAAGCTCATCGCCACACAGACGCTTCGATTTCCGGGCAGTGATTATGTGCAACCACTTTTTCGGCAATGGTGGTTCGATGATCTTCAATCTCTTGCAAAAGCGAACAAAAAATGCGACCAAAAAACGTGTACTCTCTGCGCCAGAGCGATAGTTTTTGATCTACCTCGCTTGCAGTTCGAAATACGGTGCCATAACCGTCTCTCTTGTTTTGCGCGCCATTGCCAAGCGCTGACTCTCCGTCTTCCTCTGATCTACCCCACCGCGCGCAACTTATTGCGAGCATAGAACTATACACGCAAGGGTTGTAGTTAAAGGAACAGTGGCGACTTATTTCTGCCACAACCTGCCACAACTCCTCATTTTCACACGAGCAAAACATTTGGAGGGAACTGGAATAGAACCAGCGAACTCGGTTCCATAACGCAGCGCACATGCACTGAGCCAAGAAGCAAGTAACCGAGCGTTGTTCATTTGCGATGATGTCTCCGACCCCAGTTTTTGCAGTGAAACGTTGGCGGGAAATTCAAATTTTGAGCTGCATTCTTGGCAGTTGCAGAATCGAAAGTAACGCAGAATCGTCGTTCTTTCGTAAAAACTGCAAATGTGTTAGGTTAATTTGATTTTTTAATAATACTCCGAGTCGAAAATAGGTCGCCACTGTTGCTTTAAAGTGTTCAAGTTCTTTGTATTTTGTATATGTAGCTTGATTTTTTGTCTTTTCTAACTATCTCTCCTACTTCTTTTTCACCTATTTTATGTTTCACAGATGTACACCGCCACATCTCTTTCTCCTCTACACTGTTCCGTCTACTTTCCATCCTAACTCCCTCCTCCTCCCCCCGCCCCTCTCTCTCTCTCTCTCTCTCTCTCTCTCTCTCTCTTTCTCTCTTTCTTTCTCTTTCTCTCTTTCTCTTTCTCTCTCTCTATCTCTCTCCCCTCGACACAGTTCTACTTTCCCCTATCTCTCCTCTCTCTCTCTTCTCCCTCTACCACTGTCTCCTTATCTCTTTCTCTCTTTCTCTTTCTCTCTCAGTATTATGTTCTCTAGAAACAGTATTATATTCTCTATTGTCTACTCTGGCGGCGACTCCCGTTGGGCGACTTCCGCATGGTCGTCTCCCTTGCCTCCACGCTGGTGCCGCTGGATAGGCCGTTCGCATTCCGCGGATGGCTGAACTGAACACGGGAAACAAGACGGACTCTAGGCCGGACTTCTTTCTGGCAGGGCCAGCCACCCACCAGTCATATCCATGGCTAAAGACATCTTTCGATGTACCCTATGGACAGTCGCAATCACAATGCGCCCAAGTTCCCGGCGCCCAACCGCTCCCTTCCGTCGACGAGGGATCCAGCGGGTAGGGCAGGGCGCGAGAAATCACCGGAGCTGAGGTCGACAAAACCGGAAAGGAACTTCAATGTTTGCACACTTAACTGCCAAGGACTGTCCCAGGCTACCAAGGAGGAGATGCTATTCGACACTCTGGAGAAGATCAAGTGGGACGTCATATGCCTACAGGAGACGAAGAGGGCAACAGAGAAGCGGACGAGAAGACGAGACGGGACGGAAGTTGTGATGGGAGCACGTTGCCGCAACGGCAGTGGAGGAGTTGGGTTTGCGGTGTCAGGTAAAACTACGTCCGCAATCCAGTCGATGAGAGTAATATCGAGTCGGCTGGCCCACCTTTCACTAATGTTCGGTGACGTGCGCGTCGCAATCTTCAACTGCTACGCGCCGACCAGCACTGCGACGGAAGACGAGAAGGAGCAGTTCTACTGCGACCTGCGGAAGCTATACAAGGAGGAGAAGGCCCGCTACAAGATCGTCTGCGGCGACTTCAACGCCAAGCTCGGAACTCGCAAGCATGGCGAGTTCAGAGTGGGGCCGAACGGATACGGAGAGCGGAACGAGGAGGGCGATCGACTCACTGACTTCATTGAGGAGATCCGTCTCTTCCACGGCAACAGCTTTTTCTCAAAGCCGAGCCGGAGGAAGTGGACGTGGAGATCGCCCAACGGACGAGCGCTCAACGAGATCGACCACTTCCTGACGAGCAACCGCCTGCTACTCGCCGATGTCGACGTGGTCGCCCCCTTCTCTATAGGAGGCGACCACAGACTTCTTCGAGCTCGGCTACGTATCCCGCGACGACCTCTACGTCACAGCACCCGGCACCCGGCAACTCTATTTGCCCCTGATGCAGCGCACGCCTACATTGAACACCACGTTGGCCTAAACCCGACGTACGAGGAGCTGCTCAACACACTCAAGGAGGCCGCCGCCGTCGCAACTGCTCCCGGGCCGAACCACATGGAAAGGAGACTGTCGGAGAGGACGAGGGACCTGCTGAAGACAAGGGCGAAGCTCGCGCTAGACCCGAGTCGGCTGCTAGAACTCGTCATCATCTCCCGCCAGTGTCGCGCCGCCTTCAAACACGATCTGACGAAGTACCGCGAGGAGATACTCCGCGACACTGCTATGCATCGTCGGAGCATCAAAATCGCGAAGAGAGGACTCGCCACCGAGCGATCCCTGCTGGAGGCATTGCTGATCAACGACCAGATGATCACCGCGCGACCTGCCATCGAGGAGGCCACCGTCGACTTCTACAGTACTCTCTACGCTGACCGACTACTCATCCCGAGGAAGGTCTACACTCCTGGAAACGTGCCCCCCGTACTCCCATCTGAAGTGCGACACGCCCTCTCCCAGATGCCGAAAGGACGAGCCCCCGGACCTGACAACATCACGGCCGATCTGCTGAAGGCGGGAGGAACTAACTTCCACCGCGCCCTCGCACGCCTGTTCTCGACTTACCTGGAAGGGACCCCCATCCCCGACAGCTGGAGAGAGGCGCGGCTCGTACTACTCCCGAAGAAAGGACCCCGTGAGAAGCTCTCCAACTGGCGCCCGATCGCTCTACTCAGCCTGCTCTACAAAACCTATTCCAAGGTGTTGTTGAACAGGCTGAAACGGACTCTGGAAGACGAACAACCACGAGAACAAGCCGGATTCCGGAGCGGCTACTGCTGCGCCGATCACCTCCAGACCGTCTCTCAGGTCGTGGAGAGAGCCCGCGAATACAAGACCCCGCTAGTGCTCACCTTTGTCGACTTCGAGAAGGCGTTCGACCGGCTCGACCACGGATTCCTTCTACGCGCTCTTGAGATGCTCAACGTCGAGGAGGGATACCTGGCTGCGCTATCCGACTGCTACGACAACAACCAGCTACTTCTGAAGCTCTTCTCCAACGAGCTGAAGATCCCTGTGCGATGCGGTGTGAAGCAAGGAGACACTGTCTCCCCGGTGCTCTTCACTGCTGCGCTGGAAGTCGTCTTCCGCCAACTTGACTGGAGTGACTACGGCCTTCGTGTGGACGGAGAGAAGCTGAACCATCTGCGCTTCGCTGACGACATTGTGCTGATCACCGAGACCACGGCAGATGCTGAACGGATGCTGAACGAGCTGAACACGGAGAGCGAGAAGGCCGGGCTGCGCATCAACATCGGCAAGACGCAGTTCATCCGAAACGAGCAGGCTGCCGCTGGGACTATCCATCTTTCCGGCCAGGCAATCGAAGAGGTGGAGGAGTACATCTACCTCGGACGGGCCATAAACGCAAAGAACACCCTCACTTCGGAGCTGGCAAGGAGAACGAGAGCAGGATGGGCGGCATTTGGCAACATCAAGGAGACACTGGGCACGCTGAACGACAAACACCTCAAAGCGAACCTCTTCAACACGTGCGTACTCCCCGCACTGTGTTACGGCTCGGAGACGTGGGCCTACACTACCACCACGCTCGGTCGCATCCAGACCGCACACCGCGCAATGGAGCGACAGATGCTGGGATACTCACTCTATCGGCAGCGAGACGAGGGACTGAGCAGCGAGGACATGCGGGCAAGATCCGCGTTGACCAACCCAACCTCCTACATGGCGCGCAGCAAACATAGATGGGCCGGACACATACAAAGGAGGACGGACGGGCGATGGACACGGGCGACTACCGATTGGAGGCCGCGCAACGTCACTCGAGAACCCGGACGGCCGCCAACCCGCTGGGCAGATTCTGTCCGCAATAATACAAAACTGTTCTATGGGCGCAGGAACGACTACAAGCAGTGGGCAACTGCAGCTCGAGACCGTTCACTGTGGCGAAAGATGGGCTCCGCGCTTGCAAGCTGAAGGAGCATTCAAGTATTCAAGTAAGTAAGTATTGTCTACTCTACTGTCAACTTTCTAGAGACAATACTAATACTACTTCTGTCTACTTTCACCTTTCGTCACCTCTTCCACTCTTACTTTCACATCTGCAGTGATCACTATCACTGCGACTTTCGAAAGACAGTTATGTCTACTCTTCCTTCTCTCTCCTCTTTTCTTTCTCCTACCTTCTCTCTCTCTCTCCCTATCTTTCTCTCTCTTTGTCTATTCTCACGTCTCCGCATCGGTGACAACAATTTTCTAGAGACAGTACTATGGCACCTTCTGTCTACTCTTCTACTCTCACGTCTACAGCAGTCACTGCGACTTTCGAGAGACAGTTATGCCTACTCTCTCTCTTCCCTCCTTCTCCTCCCTCCTCTCTCTCTCTCTCTCTCTCTCTCTCTCTCTCTCTCTCTTCTCTCTCTCTCTTTCTCTCTCTCTCTCTCTGTCTGTCTTTCTCTTGTCTATTCTCACGTCTCTGCATCGGTGACAACAACTTTCTAGAGACAGTGCTATGGCACCTTCTCTCTACTCTTCTATTCTCACATCTGCAGTAGTCACTGCGACTTTCGAGAGACAGTTATGTAAAAAACTTTTTTAACAGAAAGTACTACTCTCTTCTCTACTGTCTTTTCTCCCTACTGTCTACTCTCTCACGTTTTGAAAATATAATTTGATCGCCTGTGCTTGCCAAATGACATGTAAGGTGAACTCGATTCTCACCTCACCTCACTTCCACTCGACACTGTACTGCATCGAACAGCTAAATTTCAGGCTGAATATGTACAAGAGTACAGGTAATAAACTCAAAACCTAGTTTCAACTGAAAAAAACAGCAGTACATAGTTCTATATTACGTCTACAATGATTTCGAGAAAAAAAGCCGGCTGGTGCGCCCTAACACATTGTGCGCACGTGTGAAGGAGTTCGAAACAGTATGAGGTTGATTTGATCGTTAGAAAACACTATCTATTGACGTCTCGAAACATTTTACTTAACTTTCAACCTTCAACTTTTCGTTTTGTCAAAGTTATTCGTTGAAGATAGAAATTTTGTCTTTTTCAACTGACTCAATCCATTATTGTTATATTTAGACATATTCTTATCAAAAAAGACACAACTGAGTGAATATGGGTCAGTGATTGCGAATACCAACTATTCGTTATCGATCGGTTGACCTGGCGGCTGGTAGCGAGCAATCCGGTGGGCGTGACCCCAGCAAGTAACGCGCGCTCAGAAAATGTCTAATACTGTATGAAGACAAAGTCCGATCGATCTGAAACTTTGACAGAAGGCCTTTTTCGCCCATAAAAGCTTAAGTTTACAAATTGGACCCTCTATCTCGTCTGTACGAAAAGTCTATCATATTCGCCATATTTGGTGACTTTTCAAAAAAGGAAACCAGTTTCTATAATCTATTTTACGTAATCTTTCTTCTGTTCAATTTTTAGAGAAATCTAAGATCATGAATTTTGGGTGCATTTTGGGTACATTCGCTTTTTTGGGTATGAAGATGAGGTCACAGGCAGCTGGTATCGCGGCTATCAACTTTTTCTAGGTCGATTCACCTACTCTCCAAATTTGGTTCTAATTGAAGTATTTTGAATTTTTTTCTATAGTTAAGAGATTAGGTGATAACTATGATTAGGAGATCGCTATTGACGAGATATTTGGAATTTTGCGTACTGGGGTTTTGAAAAAACTTTTTAGAAAAAGTGAAGTGATAATACTGATTTGGAAGAAAGATAACCTTCCGGAAAGAAGGACAGACAGACACCATAGTAAATATTAGTATGCAAGGGGGAAGGGGGAAAAATGTTGAATATTAAGTCGCAATTTCGTGATGAAGACCTATTCGTTATGCTATAAACTCGTTTGTAGTATAATTGCATGATATGAATGTCTATTATGAATTCGAGTGTGTAACTTTATCCGTGATTCATCTAAATGTGATGGTGAAATTTTGGAGGACGAGCTTATCAAGGGTTAGTTTTCGTTTCATGTTGTATTTTGAACACGTTGTGGGTGACATTTCCGAATACACACTCTCGTTTCATATTACGCGACCGCGTGGCAGCGGCACGGCAGAGGACGCGGAACGTCTGCGTTCACATCCACTCCCCCTCCCGTGCAGACCGCATCCGGTAATGGTGAAGAAGTGGGAGAGACGCGGCAAGAAGTTCTGACGTGAGTCTAAAGTGCAAACAGTTGCACTGTTTTTCTGTGTGTTCAGGAACCACACTTCGATAAAGAGAGAAGCGTAAGGTGGCGGTGGTATTGCCGTTTCGCGCGCACGATATGGCTTCGCGGCAACTTCTTGTCAAGGCGAAAGCGTCGATGCTCCGAATGGGAAGAAGAATGATTGAGGACGAGGAGAATGGGTGAGTGGTCGTGTTTGTTTCATTCAGTGATGTGTGTGTGTGTGTGTGTGTGTGTGTGTGTGTGTGTGTGTGTGTGTGTGTGTGTGTGTGTGTGTGTGTGTGTGTGTGTGTGTGTGTGTGTGTGTGTGTGTGTGTGTGTGGAGGGTCGGTCCGATTTGGTAACTGCGCAGCTGCCGGCGCCATCTGCCATACAGCGTGGCAGTGGCGGACGCGGCAGAGGAACGAGATTCGGAAAGGGATCCGTCCGAGGTGGTGCTGTCGTCCGCGGAACGTCTGCGCTCGCCTTCACTTTTCCCATGCAGCCCGCATTCAACAAGGGAGGCGAGAGCTCGGACATCTCAAAAGGTGAGTACAGTTTTCAGTTGGTAATATTCGTACTTTTTCCGTCGGATATCCAGTTAGCCGTTTGAGTATATGTATGTATTCCTTTTTCGAAAATAGATCCGTCGTTCCGAAACGCATTCGTTCGCCAAACAGCGTCGATCTCGAAAAGGCGAAAACGAAAAAAAAGTGGAGTTGGGTATATTATGTTATGTCATGCTTGTTAAGCTTATGTTATGTTTTCTTCTACTTGATTGTGATATGTGTTTACTGAATTGTTGTTTAGAGACAATTCATCGAAATGAAGATGCCATCGAAAATCGTGTATTGACAAATCAATATCGAAAACGGTAAGTGTTAACTAGCATTTTCTACGCAATACCCACGCCATCTTGTATCACGATTCTATTGCACGCACTCCGTGCGCATAGCCCACGCACTTTTTCACGTACTCGATTTGCATCATAGCCTTTTTAGCCGCGTCTTTTTAGCAGCATTCCGAATTGAAAACGTCAACATCATTTCATGAAACGACGCTTTAAAAAAAGAACAGAAAACAGATTGTATTCACAAAAAAAGTACTTCCAAGTAAAATGTATTGGCTAGTATCGAATGTCTCAATAAAGAGAAACAACCGAAACGATTTCAACTTGTACAAGCGGAAATGGTTTGTGATACAAAACAACAAAACACGAAATTGTACCGTTTGGAAAAACAGGAAACGCACACACGTTTACTACAAAAAATAAATGCTGGCACATGTCTCAGTGTTACTGTTGTGAACGCAGGGAAGACGAACAACCAAAGAGTTTTTTGAGTAGTCTTTTCACAGACTTGTCCATGTTGTCCGCAGTGAGAATGAATACACTCCATTTGGTGTGGAATAGTGTCTCCATCGGCATTCTCGCGTAGAAAACCCACCACTGACTGAAAACGAGGCTTTACATTTGTCATCCGTCGCCGTTAAACTCATTCAAGCCGTTAAATAATACGCCGTTGACGACAAGGACGCTGAATATGTAAATGAACCCTAGCAGAAGTCGGCGTTGCACTGAGTTCATTTTTCGGCATTGCGGGAGAGCTCGTTGTTTGTTTACTGAATATGCAAATGTTTTCCATCAGGCCAGCCATTGACTCACCTGGTTTCTTTTTCTCTCTCTGCTTGATTTTCACACCGATAAAGATCACCATAATCGCCGTGATTGCCAGCGATCCATACTGCAATCAAATTCATAGGTGACAATTTTTGGTACGTTTGGGAAGCACTCGCTTCAACCTTCAATCCACATGCTCTAGTGATGTGTATTCGGTAAGGTACCCGGCAGACTTTTTGTGAAGGGTAATCAGCACCGAATCGTATAAGATTTGTGAAACGAACAGCTTTGTCAGAAATCTTCAGAATATTGTGATGAAGATGCTTCATTGTGTATTAATAGTGTTTATAGAATTTATAGTGACCTATTTGTTCGAACTATATAGATGTTTTGTATGTTGCGCTTGGAGTAGACAGAAATCGTACATACGATTTCGTGACAGAAATCGTACACTTCCGAGTTGCATCAACTCCCACAGCCAAATAGTAATGAACTTTGTTTTCTATTGTCTCAGCTCAGTCTAATTTATGATGTGTTTCTTAGATACAACTAACATAACAAACGTTATAATGAGCAAAAATCACTGAATCATAAACATGATTCACTAATCTGAGAGATCGGCAGACTTCAACGATTCGTATTTGTAGAATCAGAATCGTACGATTCTGACGCGTCCTACGATTCCTAATCGTAGAATTCTACGATTTACGATTCGTATACGATTTTGAAATTCTATATTGCACCTGAATACTCAGTAGTCAATATTTACGACTACGTTTTACAAAAAGTCTGTCGGGACCCTAACTGCGTTAAAACATTTGCATCCCATGTCTAAAATTACCGAAACCTCTGTATGTTTCCCATGATGTTCATGTCAAGTACGCAACACGGTAATGAACTATTGAACTTTTAAACTATTAAAACATGAAAACATGAATACCGTAACAGCCTGATCGATGAGGCCGTACACGAAGAAGCCTGGCCGGGATGTGTCAAACGTCCAAAACGCGTCTGTGCTCACAACAAATACCAACGCACAACAGCTGGTGACTAGAGGAGCTGTGATCAGAACAGAGAGAAAGAAGTTGAAGAGAACAGCGAATAGGTAGTGCCGACGCTCGATCATTCTAAGTGCAAATCGTTAGGTCTTTTTTTTTGTTTTGAACTACAAGGACCTAAACTTGAGCGGCCATACAATTGCTATCAAAATCAGAGAAGCAATAGTGAGCAACTCGAGTGCTTGCTGAAACCAGTGGATGTTGACCAGAAACACGAGAAGTTTCGTCCAGACAGGATCTGAATTGATAGGAATACATTAAAGGATGTATCCGGACAATGTATTATTCCCTGATTTTCAGAAAAAAGGTCGCTTTTGTTTTCTTTGATAAAGCCGAGTTTTGAAGTTGTGAAAATTACCAACTATTTTCCCACGTTAATACAATTTCGAAAGAATGTTTGTTTGACAAAACAAAATCGACCCCAAACGTGAAGATCAAACAAGATTATATTGTCTGTTTAATTTGTTTACTGTTTTGATGTCTGACAACTGACCTGCGATTGATTTTTGTAAGAGGTAACTCGGCACGTCGTGAATGAAAAACACGCTTCTCTCGAAAACATCAACGAAAAGGAGTAGACGGACGATGTCATACACAGGCATTCTCTGAATGGGTGTAAAGTGGAAAGTTGATTTCCAACCGCCAACTTTAGATAATGTACTGATAGACATAGCTGCGAGTGTTAGACTCCCAAGTAGGATTGTAAGCAGAGCGACTGCGCATTTGAAAGCAAAAGTTATGTGAAACATGTTCTGAAAACAAAATTATAAAGAGATGAGGCTTTGAGAATGTGAAAAAAGTAGAAAAATATCAAACCACGTTATTTGTCCGCATGTTTTCGATCACCAAAACATAAGAAATATGGGAGTTATCAGATTTTGAATACAAACCAACCGACACTATAAAACAATTAGGTTGTGCGGTTGATTCATGACGCATTTAAAATTACATTTTAGAGCATACAAATACAACAAAAAAACCTAACAAAAACAATTACTTCATGCGTCGACATTGTGTACAATAACAAATATGATTTCCTTTTTCGGAAAGTGCGTGAGTGAAAGAAAAAAAAAACGTGAGAGTTTTTGTTTGGCTACAATCTGATTCAACAAAAAGCACATGAACTTTCTTCGCAGTTGAATAAAGACAAAGACATATGTATTCTTTCTAATTAATGAAAAACAAAAAAAAAACGAAAAGCTTTTCACACACGACTGACTGTCATCAAAACATCCGTTCGCGAGTCTGCAAGCGTATTATGAAACTATCCCTTGTGTCGGAAACAACTGTTCTCCCTTCTTAGCAGATCTCACTCTCTCTTTCATGAAATATTCTTACATAATGAGAAACTAAGAATACTTCCGGCATTCTAAAGCAATGGTATGTTTATACTGCAATAGTATGTATATTCTTTGGAATGCATGTATGACATACTAGTAATTGACCGAAATAACTCATCGATTGTTGAACGATACACTAACAACATTTACCACGACTCACTAACTTTAGAACAAACAAATTAAGTATTGAAATCGTATTTTTGGATCTCACTATCAAACTAAAAGAAATCCAAATTGAAACAGAACTGTACAATAAAACAGACAATTATTCGTTCAAAGTCGATACCAACACAGCCAAAATAACATTCAATAAAATATCGCAATGAAATGTCTACACGGTGAAAAAATAAGAATCTTCCGTTGTTGTTTTCAAAAAGAAAAGTTCATTGAACGTTGCAAACAACTATACTTAGCATTTACAGTTAAATGTTACTCTACAAGATTAATAAGTACTCAACTCTACAAAACATTATGCCCATCTATTATCAACGCCTCTCTATGATCAAGTATAATTTCAATGCCCTTGTCCTACCGGCTCATCACTGATGACGGTCCCGGCCTGTGGAACCTTGCTGATAACATGTACTCTCTCCTGTATAATTTTGACTAATTTCACCTTGTCGGTGAGGTTGAGTGATGAGCAAGGCGTCAGTTCCCTCTCCTCTTCAGATCCGTCTCGATTAGTGTATATTTCTATGTTATATACACCCTTGTTTGATCATTACGCGTACTACAATTACATGAACAGGTTCGCGTACATCGTTGCGTGACATAACGTTTGTACGTTTCAATTTGGTCGTAAGACCCCACGCCCTTATGGGCGAAATTTACGTCTTCGGACGCACTGCCCATTACCGGCTTTCTCTTCATCACCTTTTTTTTCTCTTCATAACTTTGTTTCCAACTCATTCACGAAACTTCACACTCTTTGTTTTCTCTTTCATTCGAAAGCTCACGCTTGGACACCACACTACAAAAAACAGCCAATCTTGCGCGACTGTCTGCATGCAAAGAACACTTTGACTTTAGTCGCATTCAATAACTTCTATGCACTCTATCCCGAAAAGGGTCGCTCGTTCCGGAAATTAATCTATGAAACACGATGTGCTAGAAAGGTGGCTGGTAGGTACTAGCACATCAAACTACACACTACAATGAATAGTCGATGTGGACGCGCTCAAAAACAATCTTGCGACATCTGCACATTACCCGACTCCCAGGTGCCATTCTGACCATCACTCATTCATTGATACAACTAGTCAAAACTTGGTATATAGTAACAGAACGGGAGGATGAACCCAAGGTGTTTTAACCGTAAAGCGGTACCACCCGGAGTTCATTTTATCAAGTATAATTTCAATGCCCTTGTCCTACTGGTTCATCATTGATGATGGTACCGGCCGGTAGGATCACACATTCGGTCTGGTGAAAGGGACCGAAACCGGATGTGTGCTTCGCTAAATACATGTTTTTTTTAAATTCACACTTATTAGTTATGGTTCCGATACGATATTGTTGGTGAAGCGCGGTACATAACAAAGAGGAGCTTCGACAGGGTTTCTAAGCTACTTGATTCTAGCCCAGACGATGCGTATCTTTTAGCAGCTGATTAAAGTCAAAAACAAATTTGCTCGTTCTATGTAGTTGATAAAAAGCCACTTTTCTAGTTGATGACACATTCGAAGGGATAGTTTCATAATACGCTTGCAGACTTGCGAACGGATGTTTTGATGACAGTCAGTCGTGTGTGAAAAGCTTTTCGCTTTTTTTTGTTTTTCATCAACTAGAAAGACGTCTTTACAGCAACTAGAAAGGGTACGTATGTCTTTGTCTTTAAAAAGTTTGTATATCAGCAGATTCAAGTTATACAACCGTCGACCTAGCCAATAAGGGGACTGACCTAAGGCTCTCGAGTACAAGTCGCTAGCTGCTTACAAGGGGTTGTTGTTTGTTGTTTGTTTATCAGCCTGATTCCGACATGTACATACATACAATGTTAGCATGATGGGTTATCTGGTAGCACACACAGTTCTACAGTGGGGTATTGGAGCTCCTTGGCTGGAACAGTGCGACGCGAGTCCTGACTGTTCATGGTAGATGGGCGTGAACATCGCGAAGTGACCATTTCCGGATGCGAGGCGTGGTAGAAGATCTTGAAAGACTGCCGCCGCCGATGGTAGGGCTCTCAGAGGGTGAGAGTGGGTTCACGCACCCCACCGGGTGGTAGTGGAATTCGGCAGAACAATTTCCCGCGAGGGGAATCGAACCAGCGACCGTTCACTTAGCAAGCTGTGACGCTATCCACTTGGCCAACCCGGCCCCTGCTTACAAGGGGTCCATCGATGAATGCAATGAATTTGGATCAGATGACGTCACAGACTTCTGACTAGAGGCTCACGAAAGTTGTGAGGGTGGTCGTCACTCCACCGTGACTAACGGTACATCATTGGCCGCCGAGAGGATTGAACCCGGGACCTTCCGCTTGATAGCTGCGCGCACATCCACTGCGCTAGCCACCCTTTATTCAGCTGCGAAGAAAGATTATGTGCTTTTTGTTGAATCAGATTGTAGCCGAACCAAAACTCTCACGTTTTCTTTTTCTTTCACTCGCGCACTTTCCGAAAGAGGAAATCATATTTGTTATCGAACACAGTGCCGCCATACAAGGTAGTTGTTTTTTGTTAGGTTTTTTTTGTATTTGTATGCTCTAAAATGTAACTTTAAATGCGTCATGAATCAACCGCACAACCTAATTGTTTTATATTCAAGTTTTTTTTATTTTTATTCATATTTTTATGTTTTATTTTTATATTCTTTGCTCGCAATAAATTGCGCGCGGTGGGGTATATCAGAGGAAGACGGAGAGTCAGCTCTCGGCAATAGCGCGCAAAACAAGAGAGACAGACGGTTATGGCACCGTATTTCGAACTGCAAGCGAGGTAGATCGAAAACTATCGCTCTGGCGCAGAGTATATAGTGTCGGTTGGTTTGTATTTAAAATCTGATAACTCCCATATTTCTTATGTTTTGGTGATCGAAAACATGCGTGTCGATATGTGCATTGTCGATGGGCACGTTGGTCTCTCTCAGTCAGCAACAACACAAAACTGTTATAGCGGTTGTAAGTCAGTATTGAACATATTCAAGTAGTGGAATTCATCAGAGCCGTATGAACCATGGTATATTCCTGATGTCAATTACAAACGACAGTTGATTATAATATTCCTACTTCATTTTTTTCAGATTCTATAAAGTCGAGTGACGTTTCAGATGTTGACTCAATCACACAAACAGTCGTGGCAGACTGAGCCGCCATCGGCAAAACAGCCCCGTGCGATGCGGAAAGCGAGTGGAAAGCGAGAGAGTGTGTATAGAGTAGAGACACCAGACACGTCCAAACCGTACATAGACGCACAGATGAGAGTGAATGGAAGCGGCGAGGAATCTTGTTTTGTCGGAGGACCAAGTATATTGGAAATCAACATGAGGAAAAACAGCCACCAAACTGCAGGTAAACTAAAACGAATAATGTGAATGTGATCAATAGTACAAACACCTCTTATAGATTATTATTCGTATACTCATGTAAAATTAGAAGTCAGTACTGAACTTATTGATGAGATGTGATGTTTAGCCGATGTACCGCGATAGAAACAATTTATTCCGACGTTTCGCCTTTATGGCATCATCAGGGAAAGCATTGCCTACAAAATACAATGTAACAGTGTGATAAAATCTGACAACAATATAAAGCTCAAAGAAAACAACAAATCAATGCGTCATAACAAAAACAAAAACGGCAAAAACAATGTGGGTGGGTGATGACATAATTGGACATGAATGTACAGTACCTGCGGCTACCGGGGAGTGCCACTATGTCGAACGGGGGGAGAGCGAGGGGCCGGGAGAGAGATTGTGATAGGCACAAGAGACATAGGTGGAGCATAGGTGGGCTTATCGTTCTTTGCCACCGCCGTTCGGCTATTAAGCTCCGCTTTCCGATTCAGAACCGGTTTGCGAGACATAATTTTCATGGCTTCGACAATAAACCGTTGCTTGGGGTGCGTGTGAGTGGATAGGATGCGGACAGTGAATGTGCGAGGGATGTGAGGGTGTGCTGCGGGATCAGAGCTGTGAAAAGCAATGATACCACTACTTATATATATTTTTTGAACCTAATGAAGTAGTGAATTTTATTGGAGCATTATGAAATATGGTATATTTGAGATGCTCAGAACAAAACATAACTGATAATGGTGGTTTGGTTTCATGAAGTTAATTTCGAAAAGTCAGTTCTCTCTCTGCCCACATTTTTTTCAAACAAGGGCCATAAATTACTTGAAACGTCCACCACATAATCCCGGACGTCCATGGACGTCCATGGACAGGGATCATCTAGCGCAGTTTGTACAGTAGGTGCAGGGCTGAAACGAACCGAAAGGCACAGATGTACTGTCAGTATGAAATGGCTACAGTACTCTACTTGATGTTACAGTACTCTTCGATGAATGCGTGTCTCGGGTCTCGGGGCTCTATCCGCACGAGTCGCGTACCAGATGGACCGCAGACGAGAGAATCTCCATCTGCCTCTCCAAAAGCCTCGTGCATCACGCGCTGCAAAAAGAAGCCTGTTTGTTCTATATTGTGTTC
Organism: Rhabditoides inermis; assembly: GCA_963966185.1. Classification (NCBI taxonomy): domain Eukaryota; kingdom Metazoa; phylum Nematoda; class Chromadorea; order Rhabditida; family Rhabditidae; genus Rhabditoides; species Rhabditoides inermis. Next base: position 639,860 of record CAWZYM010000367.1, on the reverse strand, counting down.
ATATATGATTATTGGGTAGTTTACCTGTCTGTACCTGCAACTGTTTGTTTTTTATGGTATTTTCTCCCACCATTCCACTTCCGTCAACAGCGCGCATCTTAGTGGCCGTCTGAGTCTGCACCGAATAAACTCTTTTTTTCCTTCAATGGTTTTTTTCTGAGATATCATCTACAAAATATAGTTCTCCGGAGCCCTCCTCACTGACATCCCGCATGACTCGGTTTAAAAATCAGAAAGTGAGAGAAAAGCTAGGAGAAGGCAGAAATACAAAAAGGCAGAGAGAGAGAAAGAGAGAGAGTAGCGAGAGAGAGAGAGAGAGAGAGAGAGAGAAGCGCGAGAGAGAGAGAGAGAGCGAGAGCGAGAGAGAGAGAGAGAGCTTAAAAATTAGACTAGAATTGTCTTCGAACCTCTTTTTTTCCCAGACGCTTCCTGTGTATGGGCGTCTTTTTCTCGTTTTACGCATCACCCGAGTCTTTTTCGGAAGACTCGCCAACCATGCGCTGCAACTATTGTGTTTCTCTTGGTCAGTTGTTTCTCTTACTTCGAAAGTGGTCAGCTATTGACGGGCTCAACGGGCTAGTTGTCATTTCTGTTGGTTGTATGTTTGGATACGGTGTTCAAAAATCACACAAGGAAAGACACATCATTCCATTTTCGAAAAAGCGCAATGAAGTGGCGACGGAGAAAAAAAAACGACGACAAAGAAACGATTAACGGGCTCTTCAAAAAATCCAGCTTCAAAAAAGATCTGGTGATCTCTAGCGCGCGCATTTGAATTGGTCTCATTTATCCCAGGTCACCCCCTCCTCACCGCCGTGTATCGCCACGAAGGGAAAGATAGCGTCACTTGGGTGCGGCCCTTGTCTCTCAAACTCCCTTTCTCCCGCACACTACGCATTCTTCTCATTTGCGCATAGCGGGGTCTCACTTCCCCGTGTACTGTATACATGAACCCTTTCAGGTGAACCAAAGGCAAAGGTCGACGATGACTCGAGTCTCTGTCAAGGTAATCGAGATTTCTGGGAAAAACTTCGGACCCCTCCACCCCTTGCAAATGAAGTCGGTTAACTTTTTTATTGTTAACAATAAAAATATAGTGAGCTCGCAATTGAGTTTAACCTTTTTTACGAGAGATGTCAGAGTCAGAACATAGTTCTTCGAATGAGGTTTTCAATATGAAATAATTTTTGCTCGAGCTGCAGGACATGAACCCGCGTACAGAGTCTTGCCTATCAAGAGCGTTACCACTATTGTAGCTACATAGGTGTGTTGATAACTCTGCTAATAGGAACTGTGAATGTAAAAAGTGTTAACTGTCTAACAGTTTAGGATACTGTAAAACTGTTGGACAACATGTTTCGACGAGGATCGGGTACGGAAGGCGAACAACAAAACATTTTTTTGAGTAGTCTTTTCACAGACTTGTCCATGTTGTCCGCAGTGAGAATGAAAACACTCCATTTTGTGTGAAATAGTGTCTCCATCGGCATTCTCGCGTAGAAAACCCACCACTGACTGAAAACGAGGCTTTACATTTGTCATCCGTCGCCGTTCAACTCATTCAAGCCGTAAAATAATACGCCGTTGACGACAAGGACGCTGAATATGTAAATGAACCCTAGCAGGAGTCGGCGTTGCACCGAGTTCATTTTTCGGCGTTGCGGGAGAGCTCGTTGGTTGTTTACTGAAGATGCAAAAATTTTCCATCAGGCCAGCCATTGACTCACCTGGTTTCTTTTTCTCTCTCTGCTTTATTTTCACACCGATAAAGATCACCATAATCGCCGTGATTACCAGCGATCCATACTGCAATCAAATTCATAGGTGACAATTTTTGGTACGTTTGGGAAGCACTCGCTTCAATCCACATGCTCTACTGATGTGTATTCGGTAAAGTACCCGGCAGACTTTTGTAAAGGGTAATCAGGTAATCAGCACCGAATCGTATAAGATTTGTGAAACGAACAGCTTTGTCAGAAATCTTTAAAATATTGTGTTGAAGATGCTTCATTGTGTGTTTTATAGTATTTATAGAATTTTAAGTGACCTATTTGTTCGAACTATATAGATGTTGTGTAAGTTGCGCTTAGAGTAGACAGAAATCGTACATACGATTTCGTGACAGAAATCGTACACTTCCGAGTTGCATAAACTCCCACAGCCAAATAGTAAGGAACTTTGTTTTCTATTGTCTCAGTCTAGTTTATGTTGTGTTTCTTAGATACAACTAACAAAACAAACGTTATATGAGCAAAAATCACTGAATCAGTAACATGATTCACTAATTTGAGAGATCGGCAGACTTCAACGATTCGTATTTGTTTCCGGAATCGTACGATTCTGACGCGTCCTACAATTCCTAATCGTAGAGTTCTACGATTTACGATTCGTAAACGATTTTGAAAATCGATCTTGCACTCTGTAGTCAATATTTACGACTACGTTTCTCAAAAATCTGTCGGGACTCTAACTAAGTTAAAACGTTTGCATCCCATGTCTAAAATTACCGAAACTTCTGTATGTTTCCCACGATGTTCATGTCAAGTACTCAACACGGTAATGAACTATTGAACTACTGAACTATTAAAATATGAAAACATGAATACCGTAACAGCCTGATCGATAAGGCCGTACACGAAGAAGCCTGGCCGGGATGTGTCGAACGTCCAAAACGCGTCTGTGCTCACAACAAATACCAACGCACAACAGCTGGTGACTAGAGGAGCTGTGATCAGAACAGAGAGAAAGAAGTTGAAGAGAACAGCGAATAGGTAGTGCCGACGCTCGATCATTCTGAGTGCAAATCGTTGGGTCTTTTTTGTTTGTTTTGAACTACAAGGAACCTAAACTTAAGCGGCCAAACAATTGCGATCAATATCAAAAAAGCAATAGTGAGCAACTCGAGTGCTTGCTGAAGCCAGTGGATGTTGACCAGAAACACGAGAAGTTTCGTCCAGACAGGATCTGAGTGGATAGGAATACATTAAAGGATGTATCCGGACAATGTGTTATTCCCTGGTTTTCAGAAAAAGGTCGCTTTTGTTTTCTTTGATAAAGCCGAGTATTGAAGTTGTGAAAATTACCAACTATTTTTCCACGTTAATACAATTTCGAAAGAATGTTTGTCTGACAAGAACAAAATTGACCCCAAACGTGAAGATCAAACAAGATTATATTGTCTGTTTAAATTGTTTACTGTTTTGACGTCTGACAACTGACCTGCGATTGACTTTTGTAAAACGTAACTCGGCACGTCGTGAATGAAAAACACGCTTCTCTCGAAAACATCAACAAAAAGGAGTAGACGGACGATGTCATACACAGGCATTTTCTGAATGGGTGTGTAGTGGAAAGTTGATTTCCAACCGCCAACTTTAGATAATGTACTGATAGACATGGCTGCGAGTGTTAGACTCCCAAGTAGGATCGTTAGCAGAGCGACTGCGCATTTGAAAGCAAAAGTTATGTGAAACATGTTCTGAAAACATAAAATTATAAAGAGATGAGGCGTTGAGAAACTTGTGAAAAAAAGTAGAAAAATATCAAACCACGTTATTTGTCGGCATGTTTTCGTTCACCAAAACATAAGAAATATGGGAGTTATCAGATTTTAAATACAAACCAACCGACACTATGAAACAGGGTTGTGCGGTTGATTCATGACGCATTTCAAATTACATTTTAAAGCATACAGATACAACAAAAAAACCTAACAAAAACAACTATTTCATGCGTCGACATTGTGTACAATAACAAATATGATTTCCTTTTTCGGAAAGTGCGTGAATGAAAGAAAAAAGAACGTGAGAGTTTTTGTTTGGCTACAATCTGATTCAACAAAAAGCACATGAACTTTCTTTGCAGTTGAATAAAGACAAAGACATATGTACTCCTTCTAGTTGATTAAAAGACGTCTTTCTAGTTGCTGAAAAACAAAAACAAAACGAAAAGCTTTTCACACCCGACTGACTGTCAACAAAACATCCGTTCGCGAATATGCAAGCGTATTACGAAACTATCTCTTTGAATGGGTCATCAACTAGAAAGGTGGCTTTTTATCCACTACATAGAAAGAGCAACTTTGTTTTTGACTTCAATCAGCTGCTAAAGTCCTCTCCAATACTTCAAGAGCACATTTTGTGCGCAAGCATGTTGTATACGCTGTGGCAAACAATTTTCGAATCATGTTGGATGACTAGGACATTGATCAAGGATTGCTTTTGTGTAATTCAAAATTGCGCTGCGTGCGCGCGACCGGTGCGAAATCGCTTTTTGCGCACAAATGGTGCGAAGTTATTTGAACTGGAGAATTGGCGGGAACTTCAAGAGATACGCATCGTCTGGAGTAGGATCAAGTAGCTTCAGAATCTTGTCGAAACTCCTCTTTGTCATGTACCGCGCTTTACAAATCATATTGTATCGCTACTATAACTAAGGGTGAATTTATATTCATAAATAGCACAAAATTATACAGGAAAGAGTACATGTAATAAGCAAGGTCCTACCGGCCGGGAACATCATCAGTGATTAGCCAGTAGGACAAGGACATTGAAATTATACGTGATAGAGGGGCTTAAAGTTTTGTAGAATTGTGTATTTATCAAACTTGTATAGTAACAATCAACTATATATGCTAAGTATAGTTGTTTGCAACGCTAATCTTCTACTTCATCTACGACAGGTTCGAGTCGAGTCTAATGGAAATGGACGCTACCCTATCTCTCTCGACGAGTATGAAATGCTTCCAAAAGAGGAAACTGTTCGCATTTTGAATATTCGTGTGCAGCGAAGGCTACTCGATAGCAATAAAAGTGAGTGAGAGAGCAAGAACGACAGCGAGAAGTGTTAGAGAAACGTGTAAACAGTGTACAGTATTTGAGCTTATAGCAATAAGCGGCGGCAACGAGAGTTCGTTTTCTGGGACACGTGCTGCGACGAGAAGACCATCGGATTTTGAAGCGAGCTGCGCTCACACGCCGCCGGAGTGGAGACGAGGTCCAGGAAGGAAACGCACCACACGGGACGAGAAGCTGAAGGAGAACGTTGGGCCCACGCCCGCCGTGCGCGCCAAAGTAACCTTTAGAGACACTTCGTTCCGCAGAGCTTTAACACTCGCAACGGGCAATGGATGGATGCTGTAATGGACATGGCACAGGACCGCTTCAAGTGGTCAGAACTTGTTCATACGATGCCCGCCGGCTAATAAGTGACAACGCTCCAGATGATCTACGGAGAAGTGGCCGAGGAGTGAGTGATTTGTAATTGTATGGTGTATATGTCTGTAGCATTGAATGCGTAATGTAAATTGTTTGTTGATAAATGTGTGTGCAGACTTGTGTGATTATGTATGTAGACCGTGGTGCGTAGATAACCTTCAAAAAGTGACGCGGGTCAAGGAGAGATGTGAGTGAAGCACGCTATAAGCATATCAAATCTATTCAATGCTCCACCTTTTATAGTCGATCACGTCATCGCGTAGCACAAAACAAAATTATCTTTCAAAAGTACTTCCAAGTAAAAGTAGTTGGTTTGTACCGTTGTCTCAGTTGAGCAAAAGGACTGACATGTTTTCAATGGAGACATGTGCCAACAGGCTCTCTCTCATACCAGTGCAAAGCGGCCATATTTTAATGAACGCGTTTACGAAGTTTTGCAGTTATTATCTGAAAGCACAACTTCTGTTGTAACATAACACGTCGAATAATGCTGAGAGCCTGTTTGCACATGTCTCCATTGAAAACATGTCAGTCCTTTTGCTCAACTGAGACAACGGTACAAACCAACTACTTTTACTTGGAAGTACTTTTGAAAGATAATATCTGTCCTTTTCTTAAGTTTTGTTTCACAAAATTACATTTTCATACACGTTCGCGATTCGCTGCGAGGATACCGACGCGCACCCGCTATTCGCCTCTCTCTCTCTCACTCACACACAGAGGGGGCGGGGCGAAAGCGATTGTCCGACGCCCGCCCGACACCAATCTCAATCCGCACTCGAATGCGGACTCTCCGTATCTCGCTTCAAATTCAATCAAACTCAATACAACTTTCTATAACTCTATCGAATAGAGATGTGAATGCAATGTAACAGTGGAAATCACTTCAAAATGAGGAAAAGTGCTTCATCCGGGAAAAGTCGTTTTTGAGCATTCTAGCGCGCGGGGACATCCAGTACAAACGAGAGGGCGCTGGCGCGCCCTCTCTAATTCAAGTAGTGGAATTCATCGGAGCCGTATGAACCATGGTATATTCCTGATGTCAGTTACAAACGACAGTTGATTATAATATTCCTACTTCATTTTTTCAGATTCTATAAAGTCGAGTGACGTTTCAGATGTTGACTCAATCACACAAACAGTCGTGGCAGACTGAGCCGCCATCGGCAAAACAGCCCCGTGCGATGCGGAAAGCGAGTGGAAAGCGAGAGAGTGTGTATAGAGTAGAGACACCAGACACGTCCAAACCGTACATAGACGCACAGATGAGAGTGAATGGAAGCGGCGAGGAATCTTGTTTTATCGGGGGACCAAGTATATTGGAAATCAACATGAGGAAAAACAGCCACCAAACTGTACGTAAACTAAAACGAATAGTGTGATCAAACACCTCTTATAGATTATTATTTGTATATTCCTGCAAAAAGTAGAAGTCAGTACTGAACTTATTGATGAGATGTGATGTTTAGCCGATGTACCGCGATAGAAACAGTTTATTCCGACGTTTCGCCTTTATGGCATCATCAGGGAAAGCATTGCCTACAAAATACAATGTAACAGTGTGATAAAATCTGACAACAATATAAAGCTCAAAGAAAACAACAAATCAATGCGTCATAACAAAAACAAAAACGGCAAAAACAGTGTGGGTGGGTGATGACACAATTGGACATGAATGTACAGTACCTGCGGCTACCGGGGAGTGCCACTAGGTCGACCGAGAGGAGAGCGAGGGGCCGGGAGAGAGAGTGTGATAGTCACGAGAGACATAGGTGAAGCATAGGTGGGCTTATCGTTCTTTGCCACCGCCGTTCGGCTACTAAGCTCCGCTTTCCGTTTTAGAACCGGTTTGCGAGACATAATTTTCATGGCTTCGACAATAGACCGTTGCTTGGGGTGCGTGTGAGTGGATAGGATGCGGACAGTGAATGTGCAAGGGATGTGAGGGTGTGTTGCGGGATCAGAGCTGTGAAAGGCAATGATACCACTACTTATATATATATATATATATATATATATATATATATATATATATATATATATATATATATATTTCGAACTTATTGAAGTAGTGAATTTTATTGGAGCACTATGAAATATGGTAAATTTGAGATGCTCAGAACAAAACATAACTGATAATGGTGGTTTGGTTAGTTTGGTTTCATGAAGTTAATTTCGAAAAGTCAGTTTTCTCACTGCCCACATTCCTTTCGAGGTGGGCCATAAATTGCTTTAAACGTCCACCACATAATCCCGGACGTCCATGGACGTCCATGGACAGGGATCATCTAACAAGATTTGTACTGTAGGTGCAGGGCTGAAACGAACCGAAAGGCACAGATGTACTGTCAGTATGAAACGGCTACAGTACTCTACTTGATGTTACAGTACTCTTTGATGAATGCGTGTCTCGGGTCTCGGAGCTCTATCCGCACGAGTCGCGTACCAGATGGACAGCAGACGAGAGAATCTCCATCTGCCTCTCCAAAAGCCTCGTGCATCACGCGCTGCAAAAAAAAGCCTGTTTGTTCTATATTGTGTTCATATATGATTATTGGGTAGTTTACCTGTCTGTACCTGCAACTGTTTGTTTTTTATGGTATTTTCTCCCACCATTCCACTTCCGTCAACAGCGCGCATCTTAGTGGCCGTCTGAGTCTGCACCGAATAAACTCTTTTTTTTCCTTCAATGGTTTTTTTCTGAGATATCATCTACAAAATATAGTTCTCCGGAGCCCTCCTCACTGACATCCCGCATGACTCGGTTCAAAAATTAGAAAGTGAGAGAAAAGCTAGGAGAAGGCAGAAATACAGAGGCAGAGAGAGAGAGAGAGAGAGAGAGAGAGAGAGAGAAAGAGAGAGAGAGAGAGATTTATTACCGATAACATGAGAAAATCGACATAGCAACAAAAAGTGAAAACATGGAAAACGGCAGATATGGATGGGGTTGAATATAAATAAGGAATAATAACATAATAATATACGAAACAAGACTAGCCCGAGCGGCGCTGGCGCGCCGCTCGGGCTAGGGCCGCCTTCGGCGGCCTCAACACTCAAACATCAAAACTGAAATCATAAATAAAATCTACTTCCAGAACTAAAATATGTCCACAAACTCACCTCACCTCACTTCCACTCGACACTGTACTGCATCGAAAAGCGGAATTTCAGGCTGAATATGTACAAGAGTACAAGTAATAAACTCAAAACTTAGTTTCAACTGAAAAAAGAAGCAGTACATAGTTCTATATTACGTCTACAATGACTTCGAGAAAAGAAGCCGGCTGGCGCGCCCTAACACGTTGTGCGCACGTGTGAAGGAGTTTGAAACAGTTTGAGGTTGATTTGATCGTTAGAAAGCACTATCTATTGACGTCTCGAAACATTTTACTTAACTTTCAACCTTCAACTTTTCGTTTTGTCAAAGTTATTCGTTGAAGATAGAAATTTTGTCTTTTTCAACTGACTCAATCCAATATTGTTATATTTAGACATATTCCTATCAAAAAAGACACGACTGAATGGATATGGGTCAGTGATTGCGAATGCCAACTATTCGATATCGATCGGTTGACCTGGCGGCTGGTAGCGAGCAACCCGGTGGGCGCGACCCCAGCAAGTAACGCGCGCTCAGAAAATGTCTAATACTGTATGAAGACAAAGTCCGATCGACCTGAAACTTTGACAGAAGGGCCTTTTTGCCCATAAAAGCTTAAGTTTACAAATTGGACCCTCTATCTCGTCTATACGAAAAGTCGATCATATTCGCCATATTTGGTGACTTTTCAAAAAAGAAAATCAGTTTCTATAATCTGTTCTACGTAATTTTTCTTCTATTCAATTTTTATAGAAATCGAAGATCATGAATTTTAAGTGCATTTTGGGTACATTCGCCTATTTGGGCATGAAGATGAGGTCACAGGCAGCTGGTATCGCGGCTATCGACTTTTTCTAGGTCGATTCACCTACCCTCCAAGTTTCGTTCGATTTGAAGTATTTTGAAAATTTTCTCCATAGTTAAAAGATTAGGTGATAACTATGATCAGAAGATCGCTATTGACGAGATATTTGAAATTTTGCGATATTAGTATAAGAGAAAACTTTTTAGAAGAATTCAACAAATAGGGTAGAATTTGAAGAGAGATATCGATCCGGAGACAGACAGACAGACAGACAGACAGACAGACAGACAGACAGACAGACAGACAGACAGACAGACAGACAGACAGACAGACAGACAGACAGACAGACAGACAGACAGACAGACAGACAGACAGACAGACAGACAGACAGACAGACAGACAGACAGACAGACAGACAGACAGACAGACAGACAGACAGACAGACAGACAGACAGACAGACAGACAGACAGACAGACAGACAGACAGACAGACAGACAGACAGACAGACAGACAGACAGACAGACAGACAGACAGACAGACAGACAGACAGACAGACAGACAGACAGACAGACAGACAGACAGACAGACAGACAGACAGACAGACAGACAGACAGACAGACAGACAGACAGACAGACAGACAGACAGACAGACAGACAGACAGACAGACAGACAGACAGACAGACAGACAGACAGACAGACAGACAGACAGACAGACAGACAGACAGACAGACAGACAGACAGACAGACAGACAGACAGACAGACAGACAGACAGACAGACAGACAGACAGACAGACAGACAGACAGACAGACAGACAGACAGACAGACAGACAGACAGACAGACAGACAGACAGACAGACAGACAGACAGACAGACAGACAGACAGACAGACAGACAGACAGACAGACGCCATAGTAAATATTAGTCTTAAAGGGGACTAGCGCTCCGGCGCGCTGCCGCGCGCCTTCGCACTAGGTATCCAAGAATAGAAAATAAAATATAGTTCATCTTGCTGATTGCTCTCTATTGATTCTTACGGAGAGACATCCATGCGAAAGGTCTATGTATCTCTTTCACTTTCTGTCTTTCTAACTGTCTGTCTCCTACTTTCTTCTGTCTCCATCTTTCTTATTTCTCACTTTCATTATTTTTTACCTATATACACTCTCTTTCCCTCTCTCGTTCTCTCTTTCTTTTCTCTCTCCCCCTTTCTCTTTCTCGCCTCCCTTCTCCCTCTCGCCTCCCTTCTCCCTCTCTCTCTCTCTCTCTCTCTCTCTCTCTCTCTCTCTCTCTCTCCCTCGTCTACTCACATCTCTGCGGTCACAGAATTTTTCTAGAGACAGTAATATGGTCTCTTCTGTCTACTTTCACGTCTTCGCTGCGGTGACAACAACTTTCTAGAGACAGTTCCGTGGTCTCTTCTGTCTAATTTCACGTCTTCGCTGCTGTCACGACAATTTTCTAGAAACAGTTCGAACGTCTCTTCTGTCTACTCTCACGTCTCCGCATCGATCACATCATTTTTCTAGAAACAGTTCTATGTTCTATTCTCTCTACTCTCACGTCTCCGCATCGATCACATCATTTTTTTCAGAAACAGTTCTATGCCCTAGTCTCTCTACTCTCACGTCTCCGCATCGATCCCAACACTTTTCTAGAAGCAGTTCTATGCTCTCTTCTCTCTACTCTCACGTCTCCCCATCGATCACATAATTTTTTCTAGAACAGTTCTATGCTCTCTTCTCTCTACTCTCACGTCTCCGCATCGATCCCAACACTTTTCTAGAAGCAGTTCTATGCTCTCTTCTCTCTACTCTCACGTCTCCGCATCGATCACATTATTTTGTCTAGAAACAGTTCTATGCTCTATTCTCTCTACTCTCACGTCTCCGCATCGATCACATCATTTTTCTAGAAACAGTTCTATGCTCTCTTCTCTCTACTCTCACGTCTCCGCATCGATCCCAACACTTTTCTAGAAGCAGTTCTATGCTCTCTTCTCTCTACTCTCACGTCTCCGCATCGATCACATCTTTTTTCTAGAAACAGTTCTATGCTCTCTTCTCTCTACTCTCACGTCTCCGCATCGATCCCAACACTTTTCTAGAATCAGTTCTATGCTCTCTTCTCTCTACTCTCACGTCTCCACATCGATCCCAACACTTTTCTAGAAACAGTTCTATGCTCTCTTCTCACGTCTCCGCATCGATCCCAACACTTTTCTAGAAGCAGTTCTATGATCTCTTCTCTCTACTCTCACGTCTCCGCGTCGATCCCAACACTTTTCTAGAAGCAGTTCTATGCTCTCTTATCTCTACTCTCACGTCTCCGCATCGATCACATCATTTTGTCTAGAAACAGTTCTATGCTCTATTCTCTCTACTCTCACGTCTCCGCATCGATCACATCATTTTTCTAGAAACAGTTCTATGCTCTCTTCTCTCTACTCTCACGTCTCCGCATCGATCCCAACACTTTTCTAGAAGCAGTTCTATGCTCTCTTCTCTCTACTCTCACGTCTCCGCATCGATCACATCTTTTTTCTAGAAACAGTTCTATGCCTCTTCTCTCTACTCTCACGTCTCCGCATCGATCCCAACACTTTTCTAGAATCAGTTCTATGCTCTCTTCTCTCTACTCTCACGTCTCCACATCGATCCCAACACTTTTCTAGAAACAGTTCTATGCTCTCTTCTCACGTCTCCGCATCGATCCCAACACTTTTCTAGAAGCAGTTCTATGATCTCTTCTCTCTACTCTCACGTCTCCGCATCGGGCACAACACTTTTCTAGAGACGTTCTATGTTTTTTCTGTCCACTTTCACTCTCAAATTTTACAATGTTCTCACATTCAAAATTCTTGTCGCTAGAGTGAGCAAGAATTACATCAAATATTATTCGCGTTCGAGAACGAAACGGGGTAGCATTGTATTTTTACTTATTTTCTATGACTTAACAACAATTACAAAAATCATTCTTTCTTTAAGCACAGTCTTTGCAATATGGAATGAGTCTTGCACTTGATTCTTTTTTGAGTATTCTATTGATACTCGAAAATGATCACCTCACCTCACTTTCATTCTTTACTGAACTGCTCAAAAGACAACGCGTTTTTCAGTAATAATGAGAGCATAACAGTCTCGATAAAACAATGTTCTATTAACAAAAAAACGAAAGAAGAAATATATGTCTACAATGTAGTGACATTTTCATGCGACGGCTGACAGAAAGCACGCCGGCTGGCACGCGCCTCACATAATCTACGCTTGCTGTAGAAGTAGTATGAAAGAGTATGACAATGAAAGTTTTTGCTACAACACTATGTACCCGATCAGTCTCTGTTTTCAATCCATATTTCTATAATACACATACAATGACCTCGTTGCCACGGCTAAGAGAAAATACGCCGGTGGGCGCGCCCTAAGTGTTGTGCGCATGTTTGAAGTAGTTTGATAAAGTTTGAAGTTAGTTTGATCTTTACAAACCATTATATAACGACTGAACTCGTCTTGCCAAACTTTCCTTGTCTTTTCCAATTTTCAACTCTTCGTTTCGTTGAAGTAATGCGTTGAAGCTAGAAATTTTGTCTTTTTCAACCGAAACCATCTAATATTGATAATATGTAAACGTGTTTCTATTGAACAAACACACCACTATGTGGATGTGGGTCAGTAATTTCGAATGCCAACTAATTGGTATTGATCTGTTGACCTCGCGGCTGGTAGCGAGCAACCCGGAGGGCCCCAGCAAGTACCCCAGCAAGTAACGCGCGCTCACAAATAATCTAATATCATATGAAGACAAAGTCCGATCGTTCTGAAATTTTGACAGTAGGGCTTATATGCCCATAAAAGCTTAAGTTTACAAATTGGACACTCTATATTGCCTGTACGAAAAGTCGATAATATTTGCTTTATTTCGCGACTTTTCGAAAAATGAAACATCTTTCTATACTCTATCTCACGTAATCTATCATCTATTCAATTTTTATAAAAATCGAAGATCATGAATTTTGGGTGCATTTTGGGTACATTCACCTATTTGGGCATGAAGATGAGGTCACAGTCAGCTAGTATCGCGGCTATCGATTTTTTCTAGGTCGATTCACCTACCCTCCAAGTTTCGTTCGATTTGAATCATTTTGAAAATTTGCTCCATAGTTAGAGATTAGGTGATAACTATGATCAGAAGATCGCTATTGACGAGATATTTGAAATTTTGCGTTCTCAGGTATCAAAGAAACTTTCTAGAAAAAATGAGTAGTTACAGTAGACTTTGAAAAGAGATATCTCTCCGGAAAGAATGACAGACAGACACACACCATAGTAAATATTAGTCTCAATGGGGGAAAATATGGTCTCTATAGGTTGCGCAATTTGCTAGGTGGCATAATATCTAATGTAGAGAGTTGTGATTTGAAGACGGAAGGGTCGTTGACGGAAACTAAGTCATGAGGAAGGGAGTTCCAAATTACGAAGGTTCTGCTTAAAAAAGTGCTAGTACGGCCTGTGTGATCGAATGAGGGAACAATCCTAAATTCATGAGAGCCGCGAGTACGAGTTGGAATAATTGCGAAAAGCCCATGATAGTCTAAAGTCGTTTTTGAGTGAATAACTTTGTGTATGTAAGTGACGTCATTTAAGAATCGCCTATTTTCAAGAGATTGAAGATTAAAAAATTGAAGGCGTTCGGGGTATGATAAGTTGCGTCCGATACGCTGACACACACGTCGAGTATAATAGCGTTGTATGCTTTCGATTAGGTTTACAGAAGCAACGTCAGTAGGGTTCCAGAGCTCGGTACAATATTCTAGTTTACAGCGAAAGTAGGTAGTGTACGCAGTAATATAGAGAGAACTTGAAAAAAAGAATAGAATTGTCTTCGAACCTCTTTTTTCCCCAGACGTTTGCTGTGTATGGGCGTCTCTTTCTCGTTTTGCGCATCACCCGAGTCTTTTTCGGAAGACTCGCCAACCATGCGCTGCAACTATTGTGTTTCTCTTGGTCAGTTGTTTCTCTTACTTCGAAAGTGGTCAGCTATTGACGGGCTCAACGGGCTAGTTGTCATTTTTGTTGTCATTTCAAAGAAATCAGGAGACCAAAAGGACTCACACACAACAACTACCATTCTGGTTGTATGTTTGGATACGGTGTTCGAAATCACACAAGGAAAGACACATCATTCGACGACAAAGAAACGATTAACGGGCTCTTCAAAAAATCCAGCTTCAAAAAACATCTGGTGATCTCAAGCGCGCGCATTTGAATTGGTCTCATTTATCCCAGGTCACCCCCTCCTCACCGCCGTGTATCGCCACGAAGGGAAAGATAGCGTCACTTGGGTGCGGCCCTTGTCTCTCAAACTCCCTTTCTCCCGCACACTATGCATTCTTCTCATTTGCGCATAGCGGCGTCTCACTTCCCCAAGTACTGTATACATGAACCCTTTCAGGCGAACCAAAGGCAAAGGTCGACGATGACTCGAGTCTCTGTCGAGGTAATCGAGATTTCTGGGAAAAACTTCGGACCCCTTCACCCCTTGCAAATGATGTCGGTTAACTTTTTTTTATTTTTAACAAAATTATAATGAGCTCGCAATTGAGTTTAACCTTTTTTACGAGAGATGTCAGAGTCAGAACATAGTTCTTCGAATGAGGTTTTCAATATGAAATAATTTTTGCTCGAGCTGCAGGACATGAACCCGCGTACAGAGTCTTGCCTATCAAGAGCGTTATCAGTGTTGTAGCCACATATGATGAGATGTGGTGTTCAGCCGATGTACCGCGATAGAAACAGTTTTATTCCGACGTTTCGCCTTTATGGCATCATCAGGGAAAGCATTACCTACAAAAATACAATGTAACATTGTGTTAAAATCTGACAACAATATAAAGCTCGAAGAAACAACAAATCAATGCGTGATAACAAAAACAAGTGCGGCAAAAAAACAATGTGGGTGGGTGATGACTACATAATTGGACATGAATGTACAGTACCTGGGGCTACCGGGGAGTGCTACTAGGTCGACCGGGGGAGAGAGCGAGAGGCCGGTAGAGAGAGAGTGATAGGCACGAGAGTAGCTAGGTGTGTTAATAACTCTGCTAATAGAAACTGTGAATGTGAAAAGTGTTAACTGTCTAACAGTTTAGGATACTGTAAAACTGTTGGGTAACATGTTTCGACGAGGATCGGGTACGGAAGACGAACAACAAAACATTTTTTTGAGTAGTCTTTTCACAGACTTGTCCATGTTGTCCGCAGTGAGAATGAATACACTCCATTTTGTGTAGAATAGTGTGTCCATCGGGATTCTCGCGTAGAAAACCCACCACTGACTGAAAACGAGGCTTTACATTTGTCATCCGTCGCCGTTCAACTCATCCAAGCCGTAAAATAATTAATACGCCGTTGACGACAAGGACGCTGAATATGTAAATGAACCCTAGCAGAAGTCGGCGTTGCACCGAGTTCATTTTTCGGCATTGCGGGAGAGCTCGTTGTTTGTTTACTGAATATGCAAATGTTTTCCATCAGGCCAGCCATTGACTCACCTGGTTTCTTTTTCTCTCTCTGCTTGATTTTCACACCGATGAAGATCACCATAATCGCCGTGATTGCCAGCGATCCATACTGCAATCAAATTCATGGGTGACAATTTATGGTACGTTTGGAAAGCACTCGCTTCAATCCACATGTTCTACTGATGTGTATTCGGTAAGGTACCCGGCAGACTTTTCGTAAAAGGTAATCAGCATCGAATCGTATAAGATTTGTGAAACGAACAGCTTTGTCAGAAACTTTCAGAATATTGTGATAAAGATGCTTCATTGTGTATTCATAGTATTTATAGAATTTATTGTGACCTATTTGTTCAAACTTTATAGATGCTTTGTATAATGCGCTTAAAGTGGACAGAAATCGTACATACGACATACGATTTCGTGACAGAAATCGTACACTTCCGCGTTGCCTCAACTCCCACAGCCAAATAGTAATGAACTTTGTTTCTATTGTCTCAGTCTAATTTATGATGTGTTTTTTTAGATACAACTAACATAACAAACGTTTTAATGAGCAAAAACCACTGAATCGTAAACATGATTCACTAATCTGAGAGATAGGCAGACTTCAACGATTCGTATTTGTTCCGGGATCGTACGATTCTGACGCGTCCTACAATTCCTAATCGTAGAGTTCTACGATTTACGATTCGTATACGATTTTCAAAATCGATATTGCACTCAGTAGTCAATATTCACGACTGCGTTTCACGAGAAGTCTGTCGGGACCCTAACTGCGTTAAAACATTTGCATCCCATGTCTAAAATTACCGAAACCTCTATTATGTTTCTCATGTTGCGCATGTCGAGAACTCAACACAGTAATGAACTATTAAACTATTAAACTATTAAAACATGAAAACATGGATACCGTAACAGCCTGATCGACAAGGGCGTACACGAATAAGCCTGGCCGGGATGTGTCAAACGTCCAAAACGCGTCTGTGCTCACAACAAATACCATCGCACAACAGCTGGTGACTAGAGGAGCTGTGATCAGGAAAGATAAAACGAAGTTGAAGAGAACCGCGAATAGGTAGTGCCGACGCTCGATCATTCTAAGTGCACATCGTTGGGTCTTTTTTGTTGTTGAACTACAACTACCTAAACTTGAGCGGCCAAACAATTGCGATCAATATCGAAAAAGCAATAGTGAGCAACGCGAGTGTTTGCTGAAACCAGTGGATGTTGACCAGAAACACGAGAAGTTTCGTCCAGACAGGATCTGAATTGATAGAAATACATTAAAGGATGTATCCGGACAATGTATTATTCCCTGATTTTCAGAAAAAAAGTCGCTTTTGTTTTCTTTGACAAAGCCGAGTTCTGAAGTTGTGAGAATTGACCAACTATTTTTCCACGTTAATACAATTTCGAAAGAATGTTTGTTTGACAAGAACAAAATCGACCCCAAACGTGAAGATCAAATAAGATTATAATGTCTGTTTGAATTGTTCACTGTTTTGATGTCTGACAACTGACCTGCGATTGATTCTTGTAAGAGGTAACTCGGCACGTCGTGAATGAAAAACACGCTTCTCTCAAAAACATCAACGAAAAGGAGTAGACGGACGATGTCATACACAGGCATTCTCTGAATGGGTGTAAAGTGGAAAGTTGATTTCCAACTGCCAACTTTAGATAATGTACTGATAGACATAGCTGCGAGTGTTAGACTCCCAAGTAAGATTGTAAACAGAGCGACTGCGCATTTGAAAGCAAAAATTATGTGAAACATGTTCTGAAAACAAAAATTATAAAGAGATGAGGCTTTGAAAAACTTGTGAAAAAAGTAGAAAAATATCAAATCACGTTGTTTGTCGGCATGTTTTCGATAACCGAAACATAAGAAATATGGGAGTTAACAGATTTTAAATACAAACCAACCGACACTATAAAACAATTAGGTTGTGTGGTTGATTCATGACGCAGTTAAAATTACATTTTAGAGCATACAAATAAAAAAAAAAACCTAACAAAAAACAACTTTTTCATGCGTCGACATTGTGTACGACAACAAATATGATTTCCTTTTTCGGAAAAAGCGTGAGTGAAAGAAAAAAAAAACGTGAGAGTTTTTGTTTGGCTACAATCTGATGAACTGATGAACAAAAAGCACATGAACTTTCTTCGCAGTTGAATAAAGACAAAGACATATGTATTCTTTCTAGTTGATGAAAAGACGTCTTTCTAATTAATGAAAAAAAAAACGAAAAGCTTTTCACACACGACTGACTGTCATCAAAACATCCGTTCGCGAGTCTGCAAGCGTATTATGAAACTATCCCTTGTGTCGGAAACAACTGTTCTCCCTTCTTAGCAGATCTCACTCTCTCTTTCATGAAATATTCTTACATAATGAGAAACTAAGAATACTTCCGGCATTCTAAAGCAATGGTATGTTGATACTGCAATAGTATGTATATTCTTTGGAATGCATGTATGACATACTAGTAATTGACCGAAATAACTCATCGATTGTTGAACGATACACTAACAACATTTACCACGACTCACTAACTTTAGAACAAACAAATTAAGTATTGAAATTGTATTTTTGGATCTCACTATCAAACTAAAAGAAATCCAAATTGAAACAGAACTGTACAATAAAACAGACAATTACTCGTTCAAAGTCGATACCAACACAGCCAAAATAACATTCAATAAAATATCGCAATGAAATGTCTACACGGTGAAAAAATAAGAATCTTCCGTTGTTGTTTTCAAAAAGACAAGTTCATTGAACGTTGCAAACAACTATACTTAGCATATACAGTTAAATGTTACTCTACAAGATTAATAAGTACTCAACTCTACAAAACATTATGCCCATCTATTATCAACGCCTCTCTATGATCAAGTATAATTTCAATGCCCTTGTCCTACCGGCTCATCACTGATGACGGTCCCGGCCTGTGGGACCTTGCTGATAACATGTACTCTCTCCTGCATAAAAAAACCG
This sequence comes from Rhabditoides inermis, assembly GCA_963966185.1. Lineage (NCBI taxonomy): Eukaryota > Metazoa > Nematoda > Chromadorea > Rhabditida > Rhabditidae > Rhabditoides > Rhabditoides inermis. The sequence goes on along the minus strand of CAWZYM010000367.1, from coordinate 621,217 downwards.
GAATAGTGGCCGAAACTATGCAGCAAAGCACTTTACCCTTGAGGCGTTTCGCACTCTCCTATTTCCTTCCGTTTGCTTTTGCTCTTCCTTCTGCAGTAAGGTTTTGTATTCCCGTTACTCACATTCTTGTGTGCGCTGTACCCCCTGCTCTTCCCGCGCGATCGCTCGAGGCAATCTCTCCGCTGGGAGTGTGATAGGGCAGTAAGACGCAACAACGTGCATCAACAAGAAGACACGAGACATTGAGGGCGATAGTATGCACAACGGCAAAACAAGACAAGACAGAAACTTGTGAGAGATCGAAAGAACATCTTCTTTTCGAAACTCTTCTTTCTTCTCGGCTGTTTCTTGGCGCCAGCCGCTGCATTCCCCGTGCGCTCCGGTCTCAGGTTGACCACTTGATCGTTCTCTGAGCGCGTGAATGTTCGCACTCCTGTTCGATCAACAGACAGTTTTTTGAGATATCAGAGCGAGTTGGCGCACTACGTGCCCCCAAGGAGACAGACATGAGAGAGTTCAAACTCACCAATCTCCGCTTGAGACGCATGCAAACCAATCGAACCCGATAAACTTCTGGTCGAACAGCTTCTCTTTTTCGAGATTATGGCACCTTACCTTATGCTCATACTCGTTCACAAATACAACACAAAACACAATACAACACAATACCGCGGTGGATCGAAAACGCTATAGGCGAGAAATCAATGTGCGAAAGAACAGAGACAAACCAACACGCATGCGGCGGCTGGGTGTTGTTTTGATCACAGAGGTCAGTGAAGGGGGGAACCATATTAATAGGAACCGCGCGACACCTCTCAGTGCGATCAATACGCGGGTCAGGCGGAGAGAGAGAAGCTCTCCCCACCCTCACACGCGATTACAACAAATGACGCAATACACATGAAATCAACGCGAAATAGATAAACACGAGCTGACAATCAGTGATGAACGGAAGTCAGAACATGAAAATGCACTCGCTGCATACCAGTGACGAGCGGAAGCGCCAGCTCATGCAAATAGCGATAAAACACACGAGCTGCTGCCAGTGACGAGCGGAAGGATGTGCGAGGAAACAGAGGCTTGTATGTGTATGTGAGACCTAGCAGCAAGACAAGAACACATAAGAGAAGAGAGTTTATCTATAGAGCATGTGAGAACCGAGCAATACAATAGAGCGCAAATCATACAAGTCACACTTGGCATCAATGAGTACTATATACCATAGACTCAAGACTAGAGTCTCCGATGAGAACTGAGGAATGGGTTGGGTGATCCCCTTATATACTGGTCTATGGGGGCGGGTTGATCTACCCGGGTCGATACTCAGTGGGCGAGTGTGTGCATGGAATGGAGAGAGTACATAGAGTGAGCCAATGGGGGTCAACGGATGGGGTGCGTTGGTAGATCGGAGATGGTTGGGCCAATCACTGATGTAGAGGGGCGGGGCGCGCCCTAATGTCCTGTGACTGCCGGGTTACTGTAGCTCGGAAGAGTGACGGCGTGCGAGAGAGGCGAGCACGGCGGCGTCGCGGCAGCTCCCGTCTTCCCTGGCTCCATCTCGGCTCTGCTCTTCTCGGTCTCAGTTGGTGTAGCTCCCACCTGGAGCGAACACTACTTGGTCCCTTTCACTCACAGGCACTACGTACGTACAGCTATTACTCGCGGCACTCGCGACACTCTCGGCACTCGCGACACTCTCAGCACTCTCGGTACTCTCGGTACTCTCGGTACTGTAGGTACCGCGCCTCTGTAAGATAAGAGACCCTACTGTCCCAGCCTACACTAGAGTATACTAAGACGAGTGCACACATAGTGAACCTCTCACTATGTGACATCTCCCCACCTTTTACCAAGTCGAAGCGTCCACGATTCGACTGAAGGTGTCCACTTTGCACTCGTCGAAGAATCTTCTCCGTCCGATCGTCTGTTTCTCGATTCCTAAAGAAGAGAGAATTAGACCAAATTCTAATATCTATACCATTTCAATCCGCTCAACTGTACACGATTGCAGGATATATGGAAAGAATGATAGGAGTAAATAAAGAAGGAAATACCTTTCTTTTCGCCTCACTTCTGTAACTATTAAAATAGATAAGAAAGCAGTATTCGACACTACGGCCGATTTTAATCTAAAGTGAATATATCACTACTTCGAGTCTTCTCCGCAATTTCAGCGAAGCAACACTGTTTACAAAAAAAGGAAATAAAAAGACATACCTGTCCAGCGAGATCCTGTTGAGAGAGCGTCTCTTCAGTCCATTTGCTGTGTACGTTTTCTGGATAAACTTGTCCATTCCCGCGCGAATCAGTCGAGGCGATTCCGCGTACCTTGTAAAACGTATCCTCTTCAGAAGACAGTTTCTCCTGAATTCTCTGATAAAGTTAAGGAGAAAACAAAAAGACAAAAGTAGTCTTCAGTCCAGTATAACTAAGGTAATATTCTACATGTGATTACTGTATACACTCTACAGTACCTCAATACCTGGTGACTGTCGAGTCATCTCCCGGCCGGTCATCTCCGGTCCGTCCGCCAGTCAGCATACTGCCGCTGTGACCCGGTGTGAGGTGTGCGTGGCTGCTGTCGCTTCTTCCTGCGAGAATGTCAGCCATCTGCCTGTCCTCAAGAAGAAAAAAAAAAGTATGAATAAATGGATTATTGATTGATTGAAATCAATCGAGACCAATCGTGTCGCCGTAATGACACTATAGTACTACATGTCTTTCGACATTCAAAGACAATGTATCTCATCTGTCGATGCTTCAACCGAAAAAAATCGATTTCGCCATTGTAGCTTGGCAAACGCTGTTCCGCTCGCTCCGCGCGTTGAGTAACAAGAGCTAGAATGCAGAGACTCACGCCTCAGTTACTTCTCGAAAGCTTCACATAGAACTAGCTTTGTATACTCAGCTATACAGTCCTGACTAGAGTGTACCTGCACTCACCTGTCCCGAGTCCCGTCGTCCTTCCCGTGCGAAGGTCGGAAGTGCGATGGCATCCGTACCTGGAATACTGTTCTGATTAGACAGTTTCTGTCCGCAATCGATTGGCTTACGAGTCAAACCGCTACGTACCTGAAAAAAACAATTTCATCTGTCTCGAGAGAGAGAGAGAGAGAAATAGAGAGAGAGAGAGAGAGAGATAGAGAGAGAGAGCGTGCTCTGAGGCATCTCACCTTACCAGTCACTCTACCGCTTCTCTGTCCGTTCTTTCTCCGCTTTGCTTCCGCAAAAAGAGAGATACCAACAAAAAACACAGTGCGAGTTGAACCACTACGGATTCGGAAGTTACATTCAGACACCATAGACTAATAAAACTATTGTACGTCTACTCTGAAACTGTAAAGTAATTCACTTCGCTACAATAATAACTACCGTATACCTAAAGCGAATACACCTTGGCCACTACAAGTGAAAGTGATAACATGTCAACGAGTGATGTTCAAAACACTAGTGCGCACCTGTACTCCAAGCGAGTCTGTCTGCCTTGTCCGGCTGCTCCATCTCGGCGAAATCGAAGTGCGGCGAGATCATCTGCGCCTGCATCTTCTTCTTCCGCGGTCGGCCTGTTAGGGTTATCCCCAGTCCAGTACTGTCCGTCCCGCTAACTACGGTATATCAAACAAATGAAATAATGAATAGATACTAACCGTGTCCGTCCGGTTCTCCTCGAGAATCGACGCTTCCAGCCTTGACTCGTCCGCTCTTCTGCGTAACTTGTCGCCTGCTGCCCTGCTGTTGCAGTTGTTGACTGTAGATGAGACCCTTTTCTACATTATGTCCCAATAGCTCTACCTGACAGGGAGAAAACAAAGATTGCAACTCACATATCTGCTCGCACTTGTGCGGTCGCAGCCTATGCAAGACAATTTTCTGTACCGGCTTTTCCCGGACTCAGAAATCGTTGTCCGAAAATCGTAAATTCCGAGAAAATACGTTTCACTCCAACACAACTACGTTGCACCTTGTTTCAGAAATTACCAACAATTGGAATTGAAGGCAATCCACTGTCTACCTGTACTGCTGGCTATTACAGCAATAGTACAGTCTGCTACACCGTGTTACACAGTACACCAATTCGCTAGAGAATTACAACCATACCCGGTTCTACCGTAATCCCTGCGATCTCCCGCTCCCTCAGGGTCTGAATCATCGCAAAGACGTCCGCGTTGCCGACCTCGGCTCTTGCGAAGCGTGCTGGGTGCGTGCATTGAAGCACAGCACAAATATCGAGCCGCTGCTAGCCTCCCATACGGCTGCGCTGCTGGTGGAAGAGGCCTGGCCGAGCCTTTGCCGTGTTGAATGACTACAAAAGAGTAGACTGTACTCGCCCGCAACGCTGATCAGGCGCTGCTACCGATTTTGTCAATTAGACAATTTCGGCGCTTTCTCCGACTTCCCTTTGTTATCAATTCGTTTTCAGCAATCCACTGATACTGTATTCCCCGCTACGGTCCTTCGCCGCCCACGCCAGTCGCGGTACGAATTCACTCATTCCTTGCCATTGCATAGAATGCGCTGGGCGGAAGCAATATTATAAAAAAAACCAATAATATCGAGAGAGTAGCACCTTCTCGACCCCTAAGATCGGACCCCGGTCGAAATCTGTACAGAGAGACACTGTACAGCAACGAACGTTGCGTTAAACTTCATGACGCTAAATCACACTGATTACACTATCTCTTCCGGTCCGAAATGAAATGTTTTGCTAGTAGCATCCAGTCAGCAGTGTGAAACTGATAAAGACCACTCTGCGCCGTTTTATCGTGCGCTTTCAACCTCCCTAACGGGGGCGCGTCTCTTTAGGGCACGGGTTACTGTGTCTCCCGTCCTCTCATGCGATGCTACCTCGCCACTACATTACCAAAGTGGGAGTGTGTAAAAAGTACACTTGAGGGTTGGTGAAATCCTCCTCCTGATGGCGCTTACCACTGCTCGACCCATCTACCTGCCATCTCTTTTCAGGTCACCGCGCGCATAAAAAAAACCGGAATAGTGGCCGAAACTATGCAGCAAAGCACTTTACCCTTGAGGCGTTTCGCACTCTCCTATTTCCTTCCGTTTGCTTTTGCTCTTCCTTCTGCAGTAAGGTTTTGTATTCCCGTTACTCACATTCTTGTGTGCGCTGTACCCCCTGCTCTTCCCGCGCGATCGCTCGAGGCAATCTCTCCGCTGGGAGTGTGATAGGGCAGTAAGACGCAACAACGTGCATCAACAAGAAGACACGAGACATTGAGGGCAATAGTATGCACAACGGCAAAACAAGACAAGACAGAAACTTGTGAGAGATCGAAAGAACATCTTCTTTTCGAAACTCTTCTTTCTTCTCGGCTGTTTCTTGGCGCCAGCCGCTGCATTCCCCGTGCGCTCCGGTCTCAGGTTGACCACTTGATCGTTCTCTGAGCGCGTGAATGTTCGCACTCCTGTTCGATCAACAGACAGTTTTTTGAGATCTCAGAGCGAGTTGGCGCACTACGTGCCCCCAAGGAGACAGACATGAGAGAGTTCAAACTCACCAATCTCCGCTTGAGACGCATGCAAACCAATCGAACCCGATAAACTTCTGGTCGAACAGCTTCTCTTTTTCGAGATTATGGCACCTTACCTTATGCTCATACTCGTTCACAAATACAACACAAAACACAATACAACACAATACCGCGGTGGATCGAAAACGCTATAGGCGAGAAATCAATGTGCGAAAAAACAGAGACAAACCAACACGCATGCGGCGGCTGGGTGTTGTTTTGATCACAGAGGTCAGTGAAGGGGGGAACCATATTAATAGGAACCGCGCGACACCTCTCAGTGCGATCAATACGCGGGTCAGGCGGAGAGAGAGAAGCTCTCCCCACCCTCACACGCGATTACAACAAATGACGCAATACACATGAAATCAACGCGAAATAGATAAACACGAGCTGACAATCAGTGATGAACGGAAGTCAGAACATGAAAATGCACTCGCTGCATACCAGTGACGAGCGGAAGCGCCAGCTCATGCAAATAGCGATAAAACACACGAGCTGCTGCCAGTGACGAGCGGAAGGATGTGCGAGGAAACAGAGGCTTGTATGTGTATGTGAGACCTAGCAGCAAGACAAGAACACCACTGACAAAAGTGCGCGCACTCCACGCCACCTCCGCGCGCACTATGTGCAGTTGCGCACTCTGCGCTGCCTTCGCGCTATCAAATTCTGCCTGCGATTTGCGAGAAGGAGCTCTGCGAACTTCGCGCTGCCTATGCGCAGTGCGCGCGAAGGTGGCGCGGAAGTCGCAAACTGTTTGTAAAACGCTACTCGTATAACGTTATGTTTATTTGATTTGTGTTCAGAATAGGTATTATTTGCTTCGCAAGAAACAAACAATGAGGTGATCTAAACGTGATGTGAGTGATGAGTGTGGAAAGCAACTGCTCACAGACTACTCGTGCACAGGCCTGCGCACTCCCGCTTCTCTGCGCTCTAGTCCCAGCAGTTTGTCTGCATCTCTGCCCCGCGGTCTGTTGCGAATCCACACCTCGTTTTCCGTATATACTACGGGTTTTCTTTTGTTTGTACAATACTATTTGTGTTGTATCATACGTGTTTTCATTCCTTGTCGTTGATTTGATATGCTGTGTGAATGAGTATAGCTAGAATCACCGTTTTGTCGCACTTTCTCCCTCGTGTTCGTTGTTCTTCTAATTTCTCGTGAAGATGATGATGCACACATGAGTTGGAAATATTTGTGATGTATTCTTTCTTCCTCAATTCAGCTCATCGTTGCGTTCAACAAGATGGACTCTAGGCCTTTTTATTCGCCCGCTTCACCATCAACACCGAGGTGAGCGTTTTGATGTGTTGTGACTTGCATGTTTTATGCGTCTCTGTCGTCATCAAACATATCTTTTGCAACCTTACTCTCATTCTTTTATTTGTTTTAGTTATATTTACAATTTGATTTCTGTAGATGACTTCTTCTGTCATCGGAGACGACGTCCGCCGTCACCCCATCGCTGTGTCCCTCCTGGAGATGCGCAGACCGGAGGTTCGCTCATGCTATGTTATGGTTGATATTATCGATAATATTTTGTATGTATGTAATGCTCATGTTTATAGAACTCGGAGGCGTCTTCCTGGGGTCGATGGAGAATGGAGTCATCGAGCTGCGGAGCCGAGTGATGACCCCTTATTGATATTCACGACCGACCCCCATTTTTGTACTCATGTTTGCATTATTTGATGTGTACTAATACGTTCACACTCTGAAATAAATAGTTGTTTATTGATTGGACCTATTGCTATTTACACCACTGAAGGGAATGTAGAGCGCAACGAAATTGGCATTGGCTGACTCCGCGCGGCTTTCGCGCGCACTAATTGCGAGCTTCGCGCCACCTCAGGGCAGGGTTGCCAACAAGCAGCGTGGAGTGCGCTCGTAGTGCGCGCGAAGGTGGCGTGGAGTGCGCGCACTTTTGTCGTTGACATAAGAGAAGAGAGTTTATCTTTAGAGCATGTGAGAACCGAGCAATACAATAGAGCGCAAATCATACAAGTCACACTTGGCATCAATGAGTACTATATACCATAGACTCAAGACTAGAGTCTCCGATGAGAACTGAGGAATGGGTTGGGTGATCCCCTTATATACTGGTCTATGGGGGCGGGTTGATCTACCCGGGTCGATACTCAGTGGGCGAGTGTGTGCATGGAATGGAGAGAGTACACAGAGTGAGCCAATGGGGGTCAACGGATGGGGTGCGTTGGTAGATCGGAGATGGTTGGGCCAATCACTGATGTAGAGGGGCGGGGCGCCGGATCTAGCGGGCGCGCCCTAATGTCCTGTGACTGCCGGGTTACTGTAGCTCGGAAGAGTGACGGCGTGCGAGAGAGGCGAGCACGGCGGCGTCGCGGCAGCTCCCGTCTTCCCTGGCTCCATCTCGGCTCTGCTCTTCTCGGTCTCAGTTGGTGTAGCTCCCACCTGGAGCGAACACTACTTGGTCCCTTTCACTCACAGGCACTACGTACGTACAGCTATTACTCGCGGCACTCGCGACACTCTCGGCACTCGCGACACTCTCAGCACTCTCGGTACTCTCGGTACTCTCGGTACTGTAGGTACCGCGCCTCTGTAAGATAAGAGACCCTACTGTCCCAGCCTACACTAGAGTATACTAAGACGAGTGCACACATAGTGAACCTCTCACTATGTGACATCTCCCCACCTTTTACCAAGTCGAAGCGTCCACGATTCGACTGAAGGTGTCCACTTTGCACTCGTCGAAGAATCTTCTCCGTCCGATCGTCTGTTTCTCGATTCCTAAAGAAGAGAGAATTAGACCAAATTCTAATATCTATACCATTTCAATCCGCTCAACTGTACACGATTGCAGGATATATGGAAAGAATGATAGGAGTAAATAAAGAAGGAAATACCTTTCTTTTCGCCTCACTTCTGTAACTATTAAAATAGATAAGAAAGCAGTATTCGACACTACGGCCGATTTTAATCTAAAGTGAATATATCACTACTTCGAGTCTTCTCCGCAATTTCAGCGAAGCAACACTGTTTACAAAAAAAAGGAAATAAAAAGACATACCTGTCCAGCGAGATCCTGTTGAGAGAGCGTCTCTTCAGTCCATTTGCTGTGTACGTTTTCTGGATAAACTTGTCCATTCCCGCGCGAATCAGTCGAGGCGATTCCGCGTACCTTGTAAAACGTATCCTCTTCAGAAGACAGTTTCTCCTGAATTCTCTGATAAAGTTAAAGAGAAAACAAAAAGACAAAAGTAGTCTTCAGTCCAGTATAACTAAGGTAATATTCTACATGTGATTACTGTATACACTCTACAGTACCTCAATACCTGGTGACTGTCGAGTCATCTCCCGGCCGGTCATCTCCGGTCCGTCCGCCAGTCAGCATACTGCCGCTGTGACCCGGTGTGAGGTGTGCGTGGCTGCTGTCGCTTCTTCCTGCGAGAATGTCAGCCATCTGCCTGTCCTCAAGAAGAAAAAAAAAGTATGAATAAATGGATTATTGATTGATTGAAATCAATCGAGACCAATCGTGTCGCCGTAATGACACTATAGTACTACATGTCTTTCGACATTCAAAGACAATGTATCTCATCTGTCGATGCTTCAACCGAAAAAAATCGATTTCGCCATTGTAGCTTGGCAAACGCTGTTCCGCTCGCTCCGCGCGTTGAGTAACAAGAGCTAGAATGCAGAGACTCACGCCTCAGTTACTTCTCGAAAGCTTCACATAGAACTAGCTTTGTATACTCAGCTATACAGTCCTGACTAGAGTGTACCTGCACTCACCTGTCCCGAGTCCCGTCGTCCTTCCCGTGCGAAGGTCGGAAGTGCGATGGCATCCGTACCTGGAATACTGTTCTGATTAGACAGTTTCTGTCCGCAATCGATTGGCTTACGATTCAAACCGCTACGTACCTGAAAAAAACAATTTCATCTGTCTCGAGAGAGAGAGAGAGAAATAGAGAGAGAGAGAGAGATTTTCATTACTCATTTTGGGCAATAGTGGCTAGATCAAAGAAATATGACGTCACCATATCACTCTTTATCGATTTTCACTACTTTACGGGGCACAATTTTCCATATATCGAATACCGTTGGAATCAGCGCGGAAGGCCGAATCGTTCTACGCTATTTACAACGAGTAACGCGTCCAGTCAGAAAATGTTACATGATTTCGACACAAACTCTACACCTCACGTTGCGGTCCCTACAACATGTAATAAGCAAAGTCCTACCGGCCGGGACCATCATCAGTGATGAGCCGGTAGGACAAGGACATTGAAACTATACTTGATGATAGAGGGGCAATCGTAATAGAGGGGCTTAAAGTTTTGTAGAATTGTGTATTTGTCAAACTTGTATAGTAACAATCAACTATATATGCTAAGTAGAGTTGTTTGCAACGTTAATCTACTACTTCATCTACTACAGGTTGGAATCGAGTCTAATGGATCTCTCTCGACGAGTATGAAAGGCATCAAAAAGAGGGAACTGTTCGCATTTTGAATATTCGTGTGCAGCGAAGGCTACTTAATAGCGATACACGTGAGTGAGAGAGCAAAAACGACAGCGAGAAGAATTAGAGAAACGTGTAAACATTTTGTGTACGTACTTGTGATTATAGCAATAAGCGGCGGCAACGAGAGTTCGTTTTTTTGGGACACGTGCTGCGACGAGAAGACCATCGGATTGCGAAGCAAGCTGCGCTCACACGCCGCCGGAGTGGAGACGAGGTCCAGGAAGGAAACGCACCACATGGGACGAGAAGCTGAAGGAGGACGTTGGGCCCACGCCCGCCGTGCGCGCCAAAGTAACCTTTAGAGACACTTCGTTCCGCAGAGCTTTAACACTCGCAACGGGCAATGGATGGATGCTGTAATGGACATGGCACAGGACCGCTTCAAGTGGTCAGAACTTGTTCATACGATGCCCGCCGGCTAATAAGTGACAACGCTCCAGATGATCTACGGAGAAGTGGCCGAGGAGTGAGTGATTTGTAATTGTATGGTGTATATGTCTGTAGCATTGAATGCGTAATGTAATTTGTTTGTTGATAAATGTGTGTGCAAGCTTGTGTAAATATGTATGTAGACCGTGGTGCGTAGATGACCTTCAAAAAGTGACGCGGGTCAAAGAGGCATGTGGGTAAAGCACTATTAGCATATCGATGAAACGCACTCCCTCAACCAGCCTATCTGTTTCTTTGGAGAGGACCTCATGGAGAGGTGAGAGTGTCTACTTCGTAGTAGTAATATTGAGCTGTGATTATCTCGGATCCTGATGAATCCCTGTACTGTTCAGGCGCAACCGCGATGCTGTCGACACTGAGCGAAGAAGGACAGAGCGAATACTAGAAGAAGGACGTAGTTCAAGAAGACTGGTGGGCGGAGAGAGAGAGAGAATGGAGAGGAGAGTGTGTGTTGCAAGAAGTGTGATGTGTTGGGTGTTGCAGACCAGCAGGAGCGCAACCGGACGTCGCTGCGTTATCGTCTCGTTCAAGAATTGAATCAAAAAGAAGTGTGCTTTAGATTGGAGTGTAGTTATTTACTACTATAGTTATCTGTGATTTTTTCTCTCATCTTATTGTTCGGCAAAATTTGTTTGTATCGATTGAATTTGTTCTTAATAAAGTTCAGTTTCAAGTTGTGTTGTTATTGTTTCTGAGTCTAATGATATTAGTAAATTAACTAGATCTATGATATGAATTCTATATAATGAGGTCCTTTTCGAACTACAGGTGAGAATGTCATTTCTCAAGAGAGAATGTGGAGGTGGTTAGTATGTGCCGGTTACGTTTCATTTGGGAGAGAATGGACGGTGATGACTGCGAATGTTTTCAGAATGTTTGGCTGATCAATAACAATTATTTCAGAACCTATTACCTCTCTTTCTCTTCTTCTTTATACTCCGAGTGAAAAATAAGTCGCCACTGTTCCTTTAAGCGGCACGAGCTGACCGAACGGGTAAATGTGAATACGCAAGATAGACTCACCATTATTTATGTTTCATAAGTCATATTATGTTATGTAGATGTTATGTTATTATATTCCATCACGTTATGTTATATGCAAGACAAACATTGTTAGTATCATTTTTCTTTGACGAAAATGGTGCGTGACTACCCTTCATCTTTGTTTGTTTTCAATTTTTTACCGGTCTGACAGAATATTATCGAACAAGAAGAAATTGTTTGTTGAAGGGTTGGTTTTGTATGTTCAGTCGCAAATTTTTTTATTATGAAGAAAACAGAAACTTTTTTTTATAGTACATGAGATACATTTGAATTGTATGCATGCTTTCGCAACGCAACAACAATAACATCACATTCATGCATATTTTTTTTTTTTTTTAAATACAAAAAAAGTAATTTATCTATTACATAAAAACTCTCACTATGTTCGGTTTAGCTGTCCAAACGTGTTCCTTTATAAAAAAAAGTTCTGGGCAAATTATAACCATTAGAACTACAACTTTTTACCTTGAAAACAGAAAGATTGGCCAAGTCTACTTCGAAACAAAAATTGCAATTCGCTCAATATACAGTAGCAAAATGAAAAAAAACCAATGAACTTATTTCAATAATACTCACTAATACTAATTGTAAAACTTGTCAATAAAACGTGCTAACACGGATGCCCGATTCCGTCTTTGGTGTACTTGCTTTTTTGCAGCATAAAACGGACAAAATGTATCTTCTAAAAACGAGATGGATACACAGTAACAAAAAGGGAAACAAACCTATAGTCGGTGACGATAACCATAACAACACCAGCGTCCAGCACTGGATACAGCTTGCACATGGCATACGCGTATGCAGTGAACATGGATAGGTCGAGGGCGAGTACCGTGGCAACTGTGATGGCCAGCAGTGGAATGGTGAGGACCGTCATTGGAATGATAGTCTAAACGCGTAACTAATTCAATCAAGGGAATGGAGAAACTGATGAAAACAACAACAACAACAACAACAACAACAACAACAACAACAACAACACTGATCATCCACGTGAGCGTGCAACAAGTAGGGACGGGTTGTCAACGCACCTGAATCGTGAGCGCCTTTAACAGCTGGAATTGCAGACTTCTCGTCTGTGCCGAATACGAAGCTCTGTCGATTTTTCTGTAAACCTATTTTTCTGAATGATGTTACTTATATACATAAAGTTATTCACTCTAAAACAACTCTAAACTACATTGGGCTTTTCGCAATCATTCCATCACGCACTCGCAGTTCACATGAATATATAATTGTACCTTTATTTGATAACACATACCGAACTAGCATTTTTATTAACTCTTTTTCCGATGATTCAATACGTGTAGCAGATCCTACCACCTTTAAGAAGAATCTCTCTTTACTAGAGAATTGTTCACCCACCAAATTGCGCATATTATAGTTGTGTTTGTTCATTATTATTTCACAAACTGCCGTATTTTTGTATTGCTCATGTATATGTTATGTTTTGTTTTAATAATAAACTTCTTCTTCTTCTTTCAAAAATCAGTGAATTTTTTTGAAAATGAAAAGCACCTGAATGTGCGCATACCACACACCGCCATAATAAGGATGGAGAAGAAAGAGATACAGAAGAAGTATCCGCAAAATATCATGCTTTTGAGGTCAAACTTGTCGCCGAGACTAGTGCGCACCTTGAAACGTATTAACACACGTTTTGAAAAGACCCACATACCTGCACAGTGACTCCGAAAAAAGCCACGTTTTCGGGTTGTTCGTCGAAAAGCGAAACAAATTCGGTGCGCATAGTATCGTAGAAGTAGGCGTTCGGAGTTGAACACATTATATTGAACAGCCATCCGATGGTCGTCAACACGTACGCCCCCATAGAGGCGAGCATACGCGACACGACGCCGTCGCGGCTGAAACATGAAACAGTTTCAACTATGATGATTGAAGCGTGTGAGCACCGTGTGATGATGAGGTAGCGATAGACAAAGTGCAGCGCCAGACACATCACCACCATCACCTCCACGCAGCTGTGCACGAATAGCAAGGCGAGGGTGAGGTCGGGGTCGGCGATGCCCGCCTGCGACAACACCACCACAACCCGACCGTCGTCGAACGGCATCATCAACTACAACATGGATAGTTTCTGGAGGAAAACAGTGAAATGCGTACCGGTTCGGATGCGATGCCGGAAGCGGCATAAACGATCTGCAGACAGCTGAAGGTGGCGAGCAGGCGGCGGTAGTTGCCGACTCGATTCGGAACGCGGAAGATGATGAATAGGAGATAGGAGTGCGCGAGTATGGTGAGCCCGGAGAAGACCAACTCCACGTTGGGAATGCCCACTTGACGCATACTCAATGCACTATTAGAGTGAAAGCGATAAGAAACAAATCACGAGCGAGCAATGCGGTAATAGGTTCAGATGACCGTTGTGAACGTCTAAGACTTTACCTAGCAGTTCGAAGCATGACTAAAATTATTGTTGAGAGTATTTGTTAAACCCTTCTGCTCCTTGCAACTGAACACAGATAAATTTGTAGGTTGGCGTTTGATGCATTATTCGACTGACTACTTTCTTGATTCGAAATACAAGAACACTAAAAATTTGTGCGTGTTCACAATCGGTGTAGGTATGCCACAAAAACAATGCTTACAAAAATATAAATGAGAAAGATTCAATTCTCCGACAAACAGGTCAACAAACGCGATCGCAATTCACTTCACTATTAAGCAGAGCTACTGGGTCTGGGTCAGGGTCCGTATCGGCTGGGTCGCTATTCAAAAAACGACACTGTGAAAGACGGTGCACATTTTTGAAACGGTGTAGCCCCTGGTGATTGTATCGAAAACAATTGTATCCGCTGTCACGCGGTCTTTATTGAAAGGCGGTTGAGTGTGTTCACATTTGTACATATTTTGTAATCAGATTTTTGTTGGGTGACTCACGTGAAAGATAAAACGCATGTTCGACATTATAGTGTCACTTCTGAATGTACTAGTGACAACACATTGATTACTTTTTCTGCTCCTGCCTTTTCTTGCAGATAGCAGTTAATCTCAGAGAAACAAAGAAAGCGGAGAGAAATGTTCCTGATAACCCCGTACACGTGTAACGTTTGCATTCAGAACACGGTTTTCACAATAAAAAAACGAAGTTCATTAAAATAAAGAAATAATCGCAACTGCTAAAAAAACTCGATTACTCTGTAACATTGGAGAGGGCGCGCAGCGCGTAGGGAGCCAATGCGCAGCTACTAGGAATGGTGATCGTTCATTGCGCCCCTTGCACATCAATCACACATCAAGCCCACATCCAGCCCACATCAAGTCCACATAAAGACCACATCAGTCTCACATCAAGCCCACATCAAGCTCACATCAAGCCCACATCAGTCTCACATTAAGCCCACATTAAGCCCACATCAAGCCCACATCAAGCCCACGTCAAACCCACATCAGTCTCACATCAATCACGCATCAAGCCCACATCAGTCTCACATCAGTCCATCAATCCCACATCAGTCCCACATCAGTCTCACATCAATCCCACATCAAGCCCACATCAAGCCCACAAATGGCTACATTAGCCCAGATCAAGCTCACATCAAGCTCACATGAAGCCCACATTTAGCCCACATCAAGCCCACATTAAGCCCACATCAAGCTCACATCAAGCTCACATCAAGCCCACATCAAGCCCATATCAAGCCCACATCAAGCCCACATCAAGCCCACATCAAGCCCACATCAAGCCCACATCAATCTCACATCAATCTCACATCAGTCTCACATCAGTATCACATCAATCCCACATCAAGCCCACATCAAGCCCACATCAAGCTCACATCAAGCTCACATCAAGCCCACATCAAGCCCACATCAGTCTCACATCAATCACGCATCAAGCCCACATCAGTCTCACATCAGTCCATCAATCCCACATCAGTCCCACATCAGTCTCACATCAATCCCACATCAAGCCCAAATCAAGCTCACATCAGTTTCACATAAGCTTCACATCAGTCCCACATCAGTCTCACATCAAACACACATCAAGCCCACATCAGTCTCCCATAGTCCATCAATCCAACATCAAGACCACATCAAGCCCACATCAAGCTCACATCAAGCTCACATCAAGCCCACATCAAGCCCACATCAGTCTCACATCAATCACGCATCAAGCCCACATCAGTCTCACATCAGTCCATCAATCCCACATCAGTCCCACATCAGTCTCACATCAATCCCACATCAAGCCCAAATCAAGCTCACATCAGTTTCACATAAGCTTCACATCAGTCCCACATCAGTCTCACATCAAACACACATCAAGCCCACATCAGTCTCCCATAGTCCATCAGTCTCACATCAATCACGCATCAAGCCCACATCAGTCTCACATCAGTCCATCAATCCCACATCAGTCCCACATCAGTCTCACATCAATCCCACATCAAGCCCAAATCAAGCTCACATCAGTTTCACATAAGCTTCACATCAGTCCCACATCAGTCTCACATCAAACACACATCGAGCCCACATCAGTCTCCCATAGTCCATCAATCCAACATCAAGACCACATCAAGTTCACATCAAGCCCACATCAAGCCCACATCAAGCCCACATCAAACCCACATCAAGCCCACATCAAGCCCACATCAAGCTCACTTTAGTCTCACATCAATTACACATCAAGCCCACACCAGTCTCACATCAGTCCATCAAGCCCACATCAAGCCCACATCAAGCCCACATCAAGCTCACATCAAACCCACATCAAGCCCACATCAGTCTCACATCAATCACACATCAAGCCCACATCAGTCTCACATCAGTGCATCAATCCCACATCAGTCCCACATCAGTCTCACATCAATCCCACATCAAGCCCAAATCAAGCTCACATCAGTTTCACATAAGCTTCACATCAGTCCCACATCAGTCTCACATCAAGCCCACATCAAGCCCACATCAAGCCCACATCAAGCCCACATCAAGCCCACATCAAGCCCAAATCAAGCCCACATCAAGCCCACATCAAGCCCACATCAGTCTCACATCAATCTCACATCAATCTCATATCAGTCTCACATCAGTATCACATCAATCCCACATCAAGCCCAAATCAAGCTCACATCAGCTTTACCTCAGTCTCACATCAATCTCACATCAGTCTCTCACCAGCCTCACATCAGTCTCACATCAGTCTCACATCAGTCTCACATCAATCTCACATCAATCTTACATCAAGCCCACATCAAGCCCACATCAAGCCCACATCAAGCCCACATCAAGCCCACATCAAGCTCACATCAAGCCCACATCAAGCCCACAAAAGGCTACATTAAGCCCAGATCAAGCTCACATCAAGCTCACATGAAGCCCACATTAAGCCCACATCAAGCCCACATTAAGCCCACATCAAGCTCACATCAAGCTCACATCAAGCCCCTATCAAGCCCACATCAAGCCCACATCAAGCCCACATCAAGCTCTCATCAAGCCCACATCAAGCCCACATCAAGCCCACATCAATCTCACATCAATCTCACATCAGTCTCACATCAGTATCACATCAATCCCACATCAAGCCCAAATTAAGCTCACATCAGTTTCACCTCAGTCTCAAATCAATCTCACATCAGTCTCTCACCAGCCTCACATCAGTCTCACATCAGTCTCACATCAGTCCCACATCAATCCCACATCAAGCCCACATCAAGCCCACATAAATCCCACATCAGTCTCACATCAAGTCCACATCAAGCCCACATCAAACTCACGTCAAGCTCACATTAAGCCTACATCAAGCCCACATCAAGCCCACATCAAGCCCACATCAAGCCCACATCAAGCCCACATCAAGCTCACATCAGTCTCACATCAATCACACATCAAGCCCACACCAGTCTCACATCAGTCCATCAAGCCCACATCAAGCCCACATCAAGCCCACATCAAGCTCACATCAAGCCCACATCAAACCCACATCAGTCTCACATCAATCACACATCAAGCCCACATCAGTCTCACATCAGTCCATCAGTCCCACATCAGTCCCACATCAGTCTCACATCAATCCCACATCAAGCCCAAATCAAGCTGACATCAGTTTCACATAAGCTTCACATCAGTCCCACATCAGTCTCACATCAAACACACATCAAGCCCACATCAGTCTCCCATAGTCCATCAATCAAACATCAAGACAACATCAAGCCCACATCAAACTCACATCAAGCCCACATTCCGCCCACATCAAACCCACATCAAGCTCACATCAAGCCCACATCAAGCTCACTTCAGTCTCACATCAATCACACATCAAGCCCACACCAGTCTCACATCAGTCCATCAAGCCCACATCAAGCCCACATCAAGCCCACATCAAGCTCACATCAAACCCACATTAAGCCCACATCAGTCTCACATCAATCACACATCAAGCCCACATCAGTCTCACATCAGTGCATCAATCCCACATCAGTCCCACATCAGTCTCACATCAATCCCACATCAAGCCCAAATCAAGCTCACATCAGTCTCACATCAGTCTCACATCAGTCTCACATCAATCTCACATCAATCTTACATCAAGCCCACATCAAGCCCACATCAAGCCCACATCAAGCCCACATCAAGCCCACATCAAGCTCACATCAAGCCCACATCAAGCCCACAAAAGGCTACATTAAGCCCAGATCAAGCTCACATCAAGCTCACATGAAGCCCACATTAAGCCCACATCAAGCCCACATTAAGCCCACATCAAGCTCACATCAAGCTCACATCAAGCCCCTATCAAGCCCACATCAAGCCCACATCAAGCCCACATCAAGCTCTCATCAAGCCCACATCAAGCCCACATCAAGCCCACATCAATCTCACATCAATCTCACATCAGTCTCACATCAGTATCACATCAATCCCACATCAAGCCCAAATTAAGCTCACATCAGTTTCACCTCAGTCTCAGATCAATCTCACATCAGTCTCTCACCAGCCTCACATCAGTCTCACATCAGTCTCACATCAGTCCCACATCAATCCCACATCAAGCCCACATCAAGCCCACATAAATCCCACATCAGTCTCACATCAAGTCCACATCAAGCCCACATCAAACTCACGTCAAGCCCACATTAAGCCTACATCAAGCCCACATCAAGCCCACATCAAGCCCACATCAAGCCCACATCAAGCCCACATCAAGCTCACATCAGTCTCACATCAATCACACATCAAGCCCACACCAGTCTCACATCAGTCCATCAAGCCCACATCAAGCCCACATCAAGCCCACATCAAGCTCACATCAAGCCCACATCAAACCCACATCAGTCTCACATCAATCACACATCAAGCCCACATCAGTCTCACATCAGTCCATCAGTCCCACATCAGTCCCACATCAGTCTCACATCAATCCCACATCAAGCCCAAATCAAGCTGACATCAGTTTCACATAAGCTTCACATCAGTCCCACATCAGTCTCACATCAAACACACATCAAGCCCACATCAGTCTCCCATAGTCCATCAATCAAACATCAAGACCACATCAAGCCCACATCAAACTCACATCAAGCCCACATTCCGCCCACATCAAACCCACATCAAGCCCACATCAAGCCCACATCAGTCTCACATCAATCCCACATCAAGCCAAAATCAAGCTCACATCAGTTTCACATAAGCTTCACATCAGTCCCACATCAGTCTCACATCAAACACACATCGAGCCCACATCAGTCTCCCATAGTCCATCAATTTAACATCAAGACCACATCAAGTTCACATCAAGCCCACATCAAGCCCACATCAAGCCCACATCAAGCTCACATCAAACCCACATCAAGCCCACATCAAACCCACATCAGTCTCACATCAATCCCACATCAAGCCCAAATCAAACTCATACCAATTTCACATCAGTCTCACATCAATTCCACAACAGTCTCACATCAGTCTCACATCAGTCTCACATCAATCACACATCAAGCCCACATTAGTCTCACATAGTCCATCAATTCAACATCAAGACCACATCAAGCTCACATCAAGCCCACATCAAGCCCACATCAGTCTCCCATAGTCCATCAACCCAACATCAAGACCACATCAAGCTCACATCAAGCCCACATCAAGCCCACATCAAGCCCACATCAAGCCCAAATCAAGCCGACATCAGTCTCACATCAATCCCACATCAAGCCCAAATCAAACTCACATCAGTTTCACATCAGTCTCACATCAATCCCACAACAGTCTCACATCAGTCTCACATCAGTCTCACATCATTCACACATCAAGCCCACATTAGTCTCACATAGTCCATCAATCCAACATCAAGACCACATCAAGCTCACATCAAGCCCACATCAAGCCCACATCAAGCCCACATCAGTCTCACATCAATCCCACATCAAGCCCAAATCAAACTCACATCAGTTTCACATCAGTCTCACATCAATCCCACAACAAGCCCACATCAAGCCCACATCAAGCCCACATCAAGCCCACATCAAGCTCACATCAGTCTCACATCAATCACACATCAAGCCCACACCAGTCTCACATCAGTCCATCGAACCCACATCAAGCCCACATCAAGCCCACATCAAGCTCACATCAAGCCCACATCAAGCCCACATCAGTCTCACATCAATCACACATCAAGCCCACATCAGTCTCACATCAATCCATCAATCCCACATCAGTCCCACATCAGTCTCACATCAATCCCACATCAAGCCCAAATCAAGCTCACATCAGTTTCACATAAGCTTCACATCAGTCCCACATCAGTCTCACATCAAACACACATCGAGCCCACATCAGTCTCCCATAGTCCATCAATCCAACATCAAGACCACATCAAGTTCACATCAAGCCCACATCAAGCCCACATCAAGCCCACATCAAGCTCACATCAAACCCACATCAAGCCCACATCAAACCCACATCAGTCTCACATCAATCCCACATCAAGCCCAAATCAAACTCATACCAATTTCACATCAGTCTCACATCAATTCCACAACAGTCTCACATCAGTCTCACATCAGTCTCACATCAATCACACATCAAGCCCACATTAGTCTCACATAGTCCATCAATTCAACATCAAGACCACATCAAGCTCACATCAAGCCCACATCAAGCCCACATCAGTCTCCCATAGTCCATCAACCCAACATCAAGACCACATCAAGCTCACATCAAGCCCACATCAAGCCCACATCAAGCCCACATCAAGCCCAAATCAAGCCGACATCAGTCTCACATCAATCCCACATCAAGCCCAAATCAAACTCACATCAGTTTCACATCAGTCTCACATCAATCCCACAACAGTCTCACATCAGTCTCACATCAGTCTCACATCATTCACACATCAAGCCCACATTAGTCTCACATAGTCCATCAATCCAACATCAAGACCACATCAAGCTCACATCAAGCCCACATCAAGCCCACATCAAGCCCACATCAGTCTCACATCAATCCCACATCAAGCCCAAATCAAACTCACATCAGTTTCACATCAGTCTCACATCAATCCCACAACAAGCCCACATCAAGCCCACATCAAGCCCACATCAAGCCCACATCAAGCTCACATCAGTCTCACATCAATCACACATCAAGCCCACACCAGTCTCACATCAGTCCATCGAACCCACATCAAGCCCACATCAAGCCCACATCAAGCTCACATCAAGCCCACATCAAGCCCACATCAGTCTCACATCAATCACACATCAAGCCCACATCAGTCTCACATCAATCCATCAATCCCACATCAGTCCCACATCAGTCTCACATCAATCCCACATCAAGCCCAAATCAAGCTCACATCAGTTTCACATAAGCTTCACATCAGTCCCACATCAGTCTCACATCAAACACACATCGAGCCCACATCAGTCTCCCATAGTCCATCAATCCAACATCAAGACCACATCAAGTTCACATCAAGCCCACATCAAGCCCACATCAAGCCCACATCAAGCTCACATCAAACCCACATCAAGCCCACATCAAACCCACATCAGTCTCACATCAATCCCACATCAAGCCCAAATCAAACTCATACCAATTTCACATCAGTCTCACATCAATTCCACAACAGTCTCACATCAGTCTCACATCAGTCTCACATCAATCACACATCAAGCCCACATTAGTCTCACATAGTCCATCAATTCAACATCAAGACCACATCAAGCTCACATCAAGCCCACATCAAGCCCACATCAGTCTCCCATAGTCCATCAACCCAACATCAAGACCACATCAAGCTCACATCAAGCCCACATCAAGCCCACATCAAGCCCACATCAAGCCCAAATCAAGCCGACATCAGTCTCACATCAATCCCACATCAAGCCCAAATCAAACTCACATCAGTTTCACATCAGTCTCACATCAATCCCACAACAGTCTCACATCAGTCTCACATCAGTCTCACATCATTCACACATCAAGCCCACATTAGTCTCACATAGTCCATCAATCCAACATCAAGACCACATCAAGCTCACATCAAGCCCACATCAAGCCCACATCAAGCCCACATCAGTCTCACATCAATCCCACATCAAGCCCAAATCAAACTCACATCAGTTTCACATCAGTCTCACATCAATCCCACAACAAGCCCACATCAAGCCCACATCAAGCCCACATCAAGCCCACATCAAGCTCACATCAGTCTCACATCAATCACACATCAAGCCCACACCAGTCTCACATCAGTCCATCGAACCCACATCAAGCCCACATCAAGCCCACATCAAGCTCACATCAAGCCCACATCAAGCCCACATCAGTCTCACATCAATCACACATCAAGCCCACATCAGTCTCACATCAATCCATCAATCCCACATCAGTCCCACATCAGTCTCACATCAATCCCACATCAAGCCCAAATCAAGCTCACATCAGTTTCACATAAGCTTCACATCAGTCCCACATCAGTCTCACATCAAACACACATCGAGCCCACATCAGTCTCCCATAGTCCATCAATCCAACATCAAGACCACATCAAGTTCACATCAAGCCCACATCAAGCCCACATCAAGCCCACATCAAGCTCACATCAAACCCACATCAAGCCCACATCAAACCCACATCAGTCTCACATCAATCCCACATCAAGCCCAAATCAAACTCATACCAATTTCACATCAGTCTCACATCAATTCCACAACAGTCTCACATCAGTCTCACATCAGTCTCACATCAATCACACATCAAGCCCACATTAGTCTCACATAGTCCATCAATTCAACATCAAGACCACATCAAGCTCACATCAAGCCCACATCAAGCCCACATCAGTCTCCCATAGTCCATCAACCCAACATCAAGACCACATCAAGCTCACATCAAGCCCACATCAAGCCCACATCAAGCCCACATCAAGCCCAAATCAAGCCGACATCAGTCTCACATCAATCCCACATCAAGCCCAAATCAAACTCACATCAGTTTCACATCAGTCTCACATCAATCCCACAACAGTCTCACATCAGTCTCACATCAGTCTCACATCATTCACACATCAAGCCCACATTAGTCTCACATAGTCCATCAATCCAACATCAAGACCACATCAAGCTCACATCAAGCCCACATCAAGCCCACATCAAGCCCACATCAGTCTCACATCAATCCCACATCAAGCCCAAATCAAACTCACATCAGTTTCACATCAGTCTCACATCAATCCCACAACAAGCCCACATCAAGCCCACATCAAGCCCACATCAAGCCCACATCAAGCTCACATCAGTCTCACATCAATCACACATCAAGCCCACACCAGTCTCACATCAGTCCATCGAACCCACATCAAGCCCACATCAAGCCCACATCAAGCTCACATCAAGCCCACATCAAGCCCACATCAGTCTCACATCAATCACACATCAAGCCCACATCAGTCTCACATCAATCCATCAATCCCACATCAGTCCCACATCAGTCTCACATCAATCCCACATCAAGCCCAAATCAAGCTCACATCAGTTTCACATAAGCTTCACATCAGTCCCACATCAGTCTCACATCAAACACACATCGAGCCCACATCAGTCTCCCATAGTCCATCAATCCAACATCAAGACCACATCAAGTTCACATCAAGCCCACATCAAGCCCACATCAAGCCCACATCAAGCTCACATCAAACCCACATCAAGCCCACATCAAACCCACATCAGTCTCACATCAATCCCACATCAAGCCCAAATCAAACTCATACCAATTTCACATCAGTCTCACATCAATTCCACAACAGTCTCACATCAGTCTCACATCAGTCTCACATCAATCACACATCAAGCCCACATTAGTCTCACATAGTCCATCAATTCAACATCAAGACCACATCAAGCTCACATCAAGCCCACATCAAGCCCACATCAGTCTCCCATAGTCCATCAACCCAACATCAAGACCACATCAAGCTCACATCAAGCCCACATCAAGCCCACATCAAGCCCACATCAAGCCCAAATCAAGCCGACATCAGTCTCACATCAATCCCACATCAAGCCCAAATCAAACTCACATCAGTTTCACATCAGTCTCACATCAATCCCACAACAGTCTCACATCAGTCTCACATCAGTCTCACATCATTCACACATCAAGCCCACATTAGTCTCACATAGTCCATCAATCCAACATCAAGACCACATCAAGCTCACATCAAGCCCACATCAAGCCCACATCAAGCCCACATCAGTCTCACATCAATCCCACATCAAGCCCAAATCAAACTCACATCAGTTTCACATCAGTCTCACATCAATCCCACAACAAGCCCACATCAAGCCCACATCAAGCCCACATCAAGCCCACATCAAGCTCACATCAGTCTCACATCAATCACACATCAAGCCCACACCAGTCTCACATCAGTCCATCGAACCCACATCAAGCCCACATCAAGCCCACATCAAGCTCACATCAAGCCCACATCAAGCCCACATCAGTCTCACATCAATCACACATCAAGCCCACATCAGTCTCACATCAATCCATCAATCCCACATCAGTCCCACATCAGTCTCACATCAATCCCACATCAAGCCCAAATCAAGCTCACATCAGTTTCACATAAGCTTCACATCAGTCCCACATCAGTCTCACATCAAACACACATCAAGCCCACATCAGTCTCACATCAATCACACATCAAGCCCACATCAGTCTCACATCAGTCCATCAGTCCCACATCAGTCCCACATCAGTCTCACATCAATCCCACATCAAGCCCAAATCAAGCTGACATCAGTTTCACATTAGCTTCACATCAGTCCCACATCAGTCTCACATCAAACACACATCAAGCCCACATCAGTCTCCCATAGTCCATCAATCCAACATCAAGACCACATCAAGCCCACATCAAACTCACATCAAGCCCACATTCCGCCCACATCAAACCCACATCAAGCCCACATCAAGCCCACATCAAGCTCACTTCAGTCTCACATCAATCACACATCAAGCCCACACCAGTCTCACATCAGTCCATCAAGCCCACATCAAGCCCACATCAAGCCCACATCAAGCTCACATCAAACCCACATCAAGCCCACATCAGTCTCACATCAATCACACATCAAGCCCACATCAGTCTCACATCAGTGCATCAATCCCAAATCAGTCCCACATCAGTCTCACATCAATCCCACATCAAGCCCAAATCAAGCTCACATCAGTTTCACATAAGCTTCACATCAGTCCCACATCAGTCTCACATCAAGCCCACATCAAGCCCACATCAAGCCCACATCAAGCCCACATCAAGCCCACATCAAGCCCAAATCAAGCCCACATCAAGCCCACATCAAGCCCACATTAGTCTCACATCAATCTCACATCAATCTCACATCAGTCTCACATCAGTCTCACATCAGTATCACATCAATCCCACATCAAGCCCAAATCAAGCTCACATCAGCTTCACCTCAGTCTCACATCAATCTCACATCAGTCTCTCACCAGCCTCACATCAGTCTCACATCAGTCTCACATCAGTCCCACATCAATCCCACATCAAGCCCACATCAAGCCCACATAAATCCCACATCAGTCTCACATCAAGTCCACATCAAGCCCACATCAAACCCACATCAAGCCCACACTAGGCCTACATCAAGCCCACATCAAGCCCACATCAAGCCCACATCAAGCCCACATCAAGCCTACATCAAGCTCACATCAGTCTCACATCAATCACACATCAAGCCCACACCAGTCTCACATCAGTCCATCGAACTCACATCAAGCCCACATCAAGCCCACATCAAGCTCACATCAAGCCCACATCAAGCCCACATCAGTCTCACATCAATCACACATCAAGCCCACATCAGTCTCTTATCAGTCCATCAATCCCACATCAGTCCCACATCAGTCTCACATCAATCCCACATCAAGCCCAAATCAAGCTCACATCAGTTTCACATAAGCTTCACATCAGTCCCACATCAGTCTCACATCAAACACACATCGAGCCCACATCAGTCTCCCATAGTCCATCAATCCAACATCAAGACCACATCAAGTTCACATCAAGCCCACATCAAGCCCACATCAAGCCCACATCAAGCCCACATCAAGCCCACATCAAGCCCACATCAAACCCACATCAGTCTCACATCAATCCCACATCAAGCCCAAATCAAACTCACAACAATTTCACATCAGTCTCACATCAATCCCACAACAGTCTCACATCAGTCTCACATCAGTCTCACATCAATCACACATCAAGCCCACATTAGTCTCACACAGTCCATCAATCCAACATCAAGACCACATCAAGCTCACATCAAGCCCACATCAAGCCCACATCAGTCTCCCATAGTCCATCTACCCAACATCAAGACCACATCAAGCTCACATCAAGCCCACATCAAGCCCACATCAAGCCCACATCAAGCCCACATCAAGCCCACATCAGTCTCACATCAATCCCACATCAAGCCCAAATCAAACTCACATCAGTTTCACATCAGTCTCACATCAATCCCACAACAGTCTCACATCAAGCCCACATCAAGCCCACATCAAGCCCACATCAAGCCCACATCAAGCCCACATCAAGCCCAAATCAAGCCCACATCAAGCCCACATCAAGCCCACATCAGTCTCACATCAATCTCACATCAATCTCACATCAGTCTCACATCAGTATCACATCAATCCCACATCAAGCCCAAATCAAGCTCACATCAGCTTCACCTCAGTCTCACATCAATCTCACATCAGTCTCTCACCAGCCTCACATCAGTCTCACATCAGTCTCACATCAGTCCCACATCAATCCCACATCAAGCCCACATCAAGCCCACATAAATCCCACATCAGTCTCACATCAAGTCCACATCAAGCCCACATCAGACTCACATCAAGCCCACATTAGGCCTACATCAAGCCCACATCAAGCCCACATCAAGCCCACATCAAGCCCACATCAAGCCCACATCAAGCTCACATCAGTCTCACATCAATCACACATCAAGCCCACACCAGTCTCACATCAGTCCATCGAACTCACATCAAGCCCACATCAAGCCCACATCAAGCTCACCTCAAGCCCACATCAAGCCCACATCAGTCTCACATCAATCACACATCAAGCCCACATCAGTCTCACATCAGTCCATCAATCCCACATCAGTCCCACATCAGTCTCACATCAATCCCACATCAAGCCCAAATCAAGCTCACATCAGTTTCACATAAGCTTCACATCAGTCCCACATCAGTCTCACATCAAACACACATCGAGCCCACATCAGTCTCCCATAGTCCATCAATCCAACATCAAGACCACATCAAGTTCACATCAAGCCCACATCAAGCCCACATCAAGCCCACATCAAGCCCACATCAAACCCACATCAAGCCCACATCAAACCCACATCAGTCTCACATCAATCCCACATCAAGCCCAAATCAAACTCACACCAATTTCACATCAGTCTCACATCAATCCCACAACAGTCTCACATCAGTCTCACATCAGTCTCACATCAATCACACATCAAGCCCACATTAGTCTCACATAGTCCATCAATCCAACATCAAGACCACATCAAGCTCACATCAAGCCCACATCAAGCCCACATCAGTCTCCCATAGTCCATCAATCCAACATCAAGACCACATCAAGTTCACATCAAGCCCACATCAAGCCCACATCAAGCCCACATCAAGTTCACATCAAACCCACATCAAGCCCACATCAAACCCACATCAGTCTCACATCAATCCCACATCAAGCCCAAATCAAACTCACACCAATTTCACATCAGTCTCACATCAATCCCACAACAGTCTCACATCAGTCTCACATCAGTCTCACATCAATCACACATCAAGCCCACATTAGTCTCACATAGTCCATCAACCCAACATCAAGACCACATCAAGCTCACATCAAGCCCACATCAAGCCCACATCAGTCTCCCATAGTCCATCAACCCAACATCAAGACCACATCAAGCTCACATCAAGCCCACATCAAGCCCACATCAAGCCCACATCAAGCCCACATCAAGCCGACATCAGTCTCACATCAATCCCACATCAAGCCCAAATCAAACTCACATCAGTTTCACATCAGTCTCACATCAATCCCACAACAGTCTCACATCAGTCTCACATCAGTCTCACATCAATCACACATCAAGCCCACATTAGTCTCACATAGTCCATCAATCCAACATCAAGACCACATCAAGCTCACATCAAGCCCACATCAAGCCCACATCAAGCCCACATCAGTCTCACATCAATCCCACATCAAGCCGAAATCAAACTCACATCAGTTTCACATCAGTCTCACATCAATCCCACAACAAGCCCACATCAAGCCCACATCAAGCCCACATCAAGCCCACATCAAGCTCACATCAGTCTCACATCAATCACACATCAAGCCCACACCAGTCTCACATCAGTCCATCGAACCCACATCAAGCCCACATCAAGCCCACATCAAGCTCACATCAAGCCCACATCAAGCCCACATCAGTCTCACATCAATCACACATCAAGCCCACATCAGTCTCACATCAGTCCATCAGTCCCACATCAGTCCCACATCAGTCTCACATCAATCCCACATCAAGCCCAAATCAAGCTGACATCAGTTTCACATAAGCTTCACATCAGTCCCACATCAGTCTCACATCAAACACACATCAAGCCCACATCAGTCTCCCATAGTCCATCAATCCAACATCAAGACCACATCAAGCCCACATCAAACTCACATCAAGCCCACATTCCGCCCACATCAAACCCACATCAAGCCCACATCAAGCCCACATCAAGCTCACTTCAGTCTCACATCAATCACACATCAAGCCCACACCAGTCTCACATCAGTCCATCGAACCCACATCAAGCCCACATCAAGCCCACATCAAGCTCACATCAAGCCCACATCAAGCCCACATCAGTCTCACATCAATCACACATCAAGCCCACATCAGTCTCACATCAGTCCATCAGTCCCACATCAGTCCCACATCAGTCTCACATCAATCCCACATCAAGCCCAAATCAAGCTGACATCAGTTTCACATAAGCTTCACATCAGTCCCACATCAGTCTCACATCAAGCCCACATCAAGCCCACATCAAGCCCACATCAAGCCCACATCAAGCCCACATCAAGCCCAAATCAAGCCCACATCAAGCCCACATCAAGCCCACATCAGTCTCACATCAATCTCACATCAATCTCACATCAGTCTCACATCAGTATCACATCAATCCCACATCAAGCCCAAATCAAGCTCACATCAGCTTCACCTCAGTCTCACATCAATCTCACATCAATCTCACATCAGTCTCACATCAGTATCACATCAATCCCACATCAAGCCCACATCAAGCCCACATCAGTCTCCCATAGTCCATCAACCCAACATCAAGACCACATCAAGCTCACATCAAGCCCACATCAAGCCCACATCAAGCCCACATCAAGCCCACATCAAGCCGACATCAGTCTCACATCAATCCCACATCAAGCCCAAATCAAACTCACATCAGTTTCACATCAGTCTCACATCAATCCCACAACAGTCTCACATCAGTCTCACATCAGTCTCACATCAATCACACATCAAGCCCACATTAGTCTCACATAGTCCATCAATCCAACATCAAGACCACATCAAGCTCACATCAAGCCCACATCAAGCCCACATCAAGTCCACATCAGTCTCACATCAATCCCACATCAAGCCGAAATCAAACTCACATCAGTTTCACATCAGTCTCACATCAATCCCACAACAAGCCCACATCAAGCCCACATCAAGCCCACATCAAGCCCACATCAAGCTCACATCAGTCTCACATCAATCACACATCAAGCCCACACCAGTCTCACATCAGTCCATCGAACCCACATCAAGCCCACATCAAGCCCACATCAAGCTCACATCAAGCCCACATCAAGCCCACATCAGTCTCACATCAATCACACATCAAGCCCACATCAGTCTCACATCAGTCCATCAGTCCCACATCAGTCCCACATCAGTCTCACATCAATCCCACATCAAGCCCAAATCAAGCTGACATCAGTTTCACATAAGCTTCACATCAGTCCCACATCAGTCTCACATCAAACACACATCAAGCCCACATCAGTCTCCCATAGTCCATCAATCCAACATCAAGACCACATCAAGCCCACATCAAACTCACATCAAGCCCACATTCCGCCCACATCAAACCCACATCAAGCCCACATCAAGCCCACATCAAGCTCACTTCAGTCTCACATCAATCACACATCAAGCCCACACCAGTCTCACATCAGTCCATCGAACCCACATCAAGCCCACATCAAGCCCACATCAAGCTCACATCAAGCCCACATCAAGCCCACATCAGTCTCACATCAATCACACATCAAGCCCACATCAGTCTCACATCAGTCCATCAGTCCCACATCAGTCCCACATCAGTCTCACATCAATCCCACATCAAGCCCAAATCAAGCTGACATCAGTTTCACATAAGCTTCACATCAGTCCCACATCAGTCTCACATCAAGCCCACATCAAGCCCACATCAAGCCCACATCAAGCCCACATCAAGCCCACATCAAGCCCAAATCAAGCCCACATCAAGCCCACATCAAGCCCACATCAGTCTCACATCAATCTCACATCAATCTCACATCAGTCTCACATCAGTATCACATCAATCCCACATCAAGCCCAAATCAAGCTCACATCAGCTTCACCTCAGTCTCACATCAATCTCACATCAGTCTCTCACCAGCCTCACATCAGTCTCACATCAGTCTCACATCAGTCCCACATCAATCCCACATCAAGCCCACATCAAGCCCACATAAATCCCACATCAGTCTCACATCAAGTCCACATCAAGCCCACATCAAACTCACATCAAGCCCACACTAGGCCTACATCAAGCCCACATCAAGCCCACATCAAGCCCACATCAAGCCCACATCAAGCCTACATCAAGCTCACATCAGTCTCACATCAATCACACATCAAGCCCACACCAGTCTCACATCAGTCCATCGAACTCACATCAAGCCCACATCAAGCCCACATCAAGCTCACATCAAGCCCACATCAAGCCCACATCAGTCTCACATCAATCACACATCAAGCCCACATCAGTCTCTTATCAGTCCATCAATCCCACATCAGTCCCACATCAGTCTCACATCAATCCCACATCAAGCCCAAATCAAGCTCACATCAGTTTCACATAAGCTTCACATCAGTCCCACATCAGTCTCACATCAAACACACATCGAGCCCACATCAGTCTCCCATAGTCCATCAATCCAACATCAAGACCACATCAAGTTCACATCAAGCCCACATCAAGCCCACATCAAGCCCACATCAAGCCCACATCAAGCCCACATCAAGCCCACATCAAACCCACATCAGTCTCACATCAATCCCACATCAAGCCCAAATCAAACTCACAACAATTTCACATCAGTCTCACATCAATCCCACAACAGTCTCACATCAGTCTCACATCAGTCTCACATCAATCACACATCAAGCCCACATTAGTCTCACATAGTCCATCAATCCAACATCAAGACCACATCAAGCTCACATCAAGCCCACATCAAGCCCACATCAGTCTCCCATAGTCCATCTACCCAACATCAAGACCACATCAAGCTCACATCAAGCCCACATCAAGCCCACATCAAGCCCACATCAAGCCCACATCAAGCCCACATCAGTCTCACATCAATCCCACATCAAGCCCAAATCAAACTCACATCAGTTTCACATCAGTCTCACATCAATCCCACAAAAGTCTCACATCAAGCTCACATCAAGCCCACATCAAGCCCACATCAAGCCCACATCAAGCCCAAATCAAGCCCAAATCAAGCCCACATCAGGCCCACATCAAGCCCACATCAGTCTCACATCAATCTCACATCAATCTCACATCAGTCTCACATCAGTATCACATCAATCCCACATCAAGCCCAAATCAAGCTCACATCAGCTTCACCTCAGTCTCACATCAATCTCACATCAGTCTCTCACCAGCCTCACATCAGTCTCACATCAGTCTCACATCAGTCCCACATCAATCCCACATCAAGCCCACATCAAGCCCACATAAATCCCACATCAGTCTCACATCAAGTCCACATCAAGCCCACATCAGACTCACATCAAGCCCACATTAGGCCTACATCAAGCCCACATCAAGCCCACATCAAGCCCACATCAAGCCCACATCAAGCCCACATCAAGCTCACATCAGTCTCACATCAATCACACATCAAGCCCACACCAGTCTCACATCAGTCCATCGAACTCACATCAAGCCCACATCAAGCCCACATCAAGCTCACATCAAGCCCACATCAAGCCCACATCAGTCTCACATCAATCACACATCAAGCCCACATCAAACCCACATCAAGCCCACATCAAACCCACATCAGTCTCACATCAATCCCACATCAAGCCCAAATCAAACTCACACCAATTTCACATCAGTCTCACATCAATCCCACAACAGTCTCACATCAGTCTCACATCAGTCTCACATCAATCACACATCAAGCCCACATTAGTCTCACATAGTCCATCAATCCAACATCAAGACCACATCAAGCTCACATCAAGCCCACATCAAGCCCACATCAGTCTCCCATAGTCCATCAATCCAACATCAAGACCACATCAAGTTCACATCAAGCCCACATCAAGCCCACATCAAGCCCACATCAAGCCCACATCAAACCCACATCAAGCCCACATCAAACCCACATCAGTCTCACATCAATCCCACATCAAGCCCAAATCAAACTCACACCAATTTCACATCAGTCTCACATCAATCCCACAACAGTCTCACATCAGTCTCACATCAGTCTCACATCAATCACACATCAAGCCCACATTAGTCTCACATAGTCCATCAACCCAACATCAAGACCACATCAAGCTCACATCAAGCCCACATCAAGCCCACATCAGTCTCCCATAGTCCATCAACCCAACATCAAGACCACATCAAGCTCACATCAAGCCCACATCAAGCCCACATCAAGCCCACATCAAGCCCACATCAAGCCGACATCAGTCTCACATCAATCCCACATCAAGCCCAAATCAAACTCACATCAGTTTCACATCAGTCTCACATCAATCCCACAACAGTCTCACATCAGTCTCACATCAGTCTCACATCAATCACACATCAAGCCCACATTAGTCTCACATAGTCCATCAATCCAACATCAAGACCACATCAAGCTCACATCAAGCCCACATCAAGCCCACATCAAGCCCACATCAGTCTCACATCAATCCCACATCAAGCCGAAATCAAACTCACATCAGTTTCACATCAGTCTCACATCAATCCCACAACAAGCCCACATCAAGCCCACATCAAGCCCACATCAAGCCCACATCAAGCTCACATCAGTCTCACATCAATCACACATCAAGCCCACACCAGTCTCACATCAGTCCATCGAACCCACATCAAGCCCACATCAAGCCCACATCAAGCTCACATCAAGCCCACATCAAGCCCACATCAGTCTCACATCAATCACACATCAAGCCCACATCAGTCTCACATCAGTCCATCAGTCCCACATCAGTCCCACATCAGTCTCACATCAATCCCACATCAAGCCCAAATCAAGCTGACATCAGTTTCACATAAGCTTCACATCAGTCCCACATCAGTCTCACATCAAACACACATCAAGCCCACATCAGTCTCCCATAGTCCATCAATCCAACATCAAGACCACATCAAGCCCACATCAAACTCACATCAAGCCCACATTCCGCCCACATCAAACCCACATCAAGCCCACATCAAGCCCACATCAAGCTCACTTCAGTCTCACATCAATCACACATCAAGCCCACACCAGTCTCACATCAGTCCATCGAACCCACATCAAGCCCACATCAAGCCCACATCAAGCTCACATCAAGCCCACATCAAGCCCACATCAGTCTCACATCAATCACACATCAAGCCCACATCAGTCTCACATCAGTCCATCAGTCCCACATCAGTCCCACATCAGTCTCACATCAATCCCACATCAAGCCCAAATCAAGCTGACATCAGTTTCACATAAGCTTCACATCAGTCCCACATCAGTCTCACATCAAGCCCACATCAAGCCCACATCAAGCCCACATCAAGCCCACATCAAGCCCACATCAAGCCCAAATCAAGCCCACATCAAGCCCACATCAAGCCCACATCAGTCTCACATCAATCTCACATCAATCTCACATCAGTCTCACATCAGTATCACATCAATCCCACATCAAGCCCAAATCAAGCTCACATCAGCTTCACCTCAGTCTCACATCAATCTCACATCAATCTCACATCAGTCTCACATCAGTATCACATCAATCCCACATCAAGCCCACATCAAGCCCACATCAGTCTCCCATAGTCCATCAACCCAACATCAAGACCACATCAAGCTCACATCAAGCCCACATCAAGCCCACATCAAGCCCACATCAAGCCCACATCAAGCCGACATCAGTCTCACATCAATCCCACATCAAGCCCAAATCAAACTCACATCAGTTTCACATCAGTCTCACATCAATCCCACAACAGTCTCACATCAGTCTCACATCAGTCTCACATCAATCACACATCAAGCCCACATTAGTCTCACATAGTCCATCAATCCAACATCAAGACCACATCAAGCTCACATCAAGCCCACATCAAGCCCACATCAAGCCCACATCAGTCTCACATCAATCCCACATCAAGCCGAAATCAAACTCACATCAGTTTCACATCAGTCTCACATCAATCCCACAACAAGCCCACATCAAGCCCACATCAAGCCCACATCAAGCCCACATCAAGCTCACATCAGTCTCACATCAATCACACATCAAGCCCACACCAGTCTCACATCAGTCCATCGAACCCACATCAAGCCCACATCAAGCCCACATCAAGCTCACATCAAGCCCACATCAAGCCCACATCAGTCTCACATCAATCACACATCAAGCCCACATCAGTCTCACATCAGTCCATCAGTCCCACATCAGTCCCACATCAGTCTCACATCAATCCCACATCAAGCCCAAATCAAGCTGACATCAGTTTCACATAAGCTTCACATCAGTCCCACATCAGTCTCACATCAAACACACATCAAGCCCACATCAGTCTCCCATAGTCCATCAATCCAACATCAAGACCACATCAAGCCCACATCAAACTCACATCAAGCCCACATTCCGCCCACATCAAACCCACATCAAGCCCACATCAAGCCCACATCAAGCTCACTTCAGTCTCACATCAATCACACATCAAGCCCACACCAGTCTCACATCAGTCCATCGAACCCACATCAAGCCCACATCAAGCCCACATCAAGCTCACATCAAGCCCACATCAAGCCCACATCAGTCTCACATCAATCACACATCAAGCCCACATCAGTCTCACATCAGTCCATCAGTCCCACATCAGTCCCACATCAGTCTCACATCAATCCCACATCAAGCCCAAATCAAGCTGACATCAGTTTCACATAAGCTTCACATCAGTCCCACATCAGTCTCACATCAAGCCCACATCAAGCCCACATCAAGCCCACATCAAGCCCACATCAAGCCCACATCAAGCCCAAATCAAGCCCACATCAAGCCCACATCAAGCCCACATCAGTCTCACATCAATCTCACATCAATCTCACATCAGTCTCACATCAGTATCACATCAATCCCACATCAAGCCCAAATCAAGCTCACATCAGCTTCACCTCAGTCTCACATCAATCTCACATCAGTCTCTCACCAGCCTCACATCAGTCTCACATCAGTCTCACATCAGTCCCACATCAATCCCACATCAAGCCCACATCAAGCCCACATAAATCCCACATCAGTCTCACATCAAGTCCACATCAAGCCCACATCAAACTCACATCAAGCCCACACTAGGCCTACATCAAGCCCACATCAAGCCCACATCAAGCCCACATCAAGCCCACATCAAGCCTACATCAAGCTCACATCAGTCTCACATCAATCACACATCAAGCCCACACCAGTCTCACATCAGTCCATCGAACTCACATCAAGCCCACATCAAGCCCACATCAAGCTCACATCAAGCCCACATCAAGCCCACATCAGTCTCACATCAATCACACATCAAGCCCACATCAGTCTCTTATCAGTCCATCAATCCCACATCAGTCCCACATCAGTCTCACATCAATCCCACATCAAGCCCAAATCAAGCTCACATCAGTTTCACATAAGCTTCACATCAGTCCCACATCAGTCTCACATCAAACACACATCGAGCCCACATCAGTCTCCCATAGTCCATCAATCCAACATCAAGACCACATCAAGTTCACATCAAGCCCACATCAAGCCCACATCAAGCCCACATCAAGCCCACATCAAGCCCACATCAAGCCCACATCAAACCCACATCAGTCTCACATCAATCCCACATCAAGCCCAAATCAAACTCACAACAATTTCACATCAGTCTCACATCAATCCCACAACAGTCTCACATCAGTCTCACATCAGTCTCACATCAATCACACATCAAGCCCACATTAGTCTCACATAGTCCATCAATCCAACATCAAGACCACATCAAGCTCACATCAAGCCCACATCAAGCCCACATCAGTCTCCCATAGTCCATCTACCCAACATCAAGACCACATCAAGCTCACATCAAGCCCACATCAAGCCCACATCAAGCCCACATCAAGCCCACATCAAGCCCACATCAGTCTCACATCAATCCCACATCAAGCCCAAATCAAACTCACATCAGTTTCACATCAGTCTCACATCAATCCCACAAAAGTCTCACATCAAGCTCACATCAAGCCCACATCAAGCCCACATCAAGCCCACATCAAGCCCACATCAAGCCCAAATCAAGCCCACATCAGGCCCACATCAAGCCCACATCAGTCTCACATCAATCTCACATCAATCTCACATCAGTCTCACATCAGTATCACATCAATCCCACATCAAGCCCAAATCAAGCTCACATCAGCTTCACCTCAGTCTCACATCAATCTCACATCAGTCTCTCACCAGCCTCACATCAGTCTCACATCAGTCTCACATCAGTCCCACATCAATCCCACATCAAGCCCACATCAAGCCCACATAAATCCCACATCAGTCTCACATCAAGTCCACATCAAGCCCACATCAGACTCACATCAAGCCCACATTAGGCCTACATCAAGCCCACATCAAGCCCACATCAAGCCCACATCAAGCCCACATCAAGCCCACATCAAGCTCACATCAGTCTCACATCAATCACACATCAAGCCCACACCAGTCTCACATCAGTCCATCGAACTCACATCAAGCCCACATCAAGCCCACATCAAGCTCACATCAAGCCCACATCAAGCCCACATCAGTCTCACATCAATCACACATCAAGCCCACATCAGTCTCACATCAGTCCATCAATCCCACATCAGTCCCACATCAGTCTCACATCAATCCCACATCAAGCCCAAATCAAGCTCACATCAGTTTCACATAAGCTTCACATCAGTCCCACATCAGTCTCACATCAAACACACATCGAGCCCACATCAGTCTCCCATAGTCCATCAATCCAACATCAAGACCACATCAAGTTCACATCAAGCCCACATCAAGCCCACATCAAGCCCACATCAAGCCCACATCAAACCCACATCAAGCCCACATCAAACCCACATCAGTCTCACATCAATCCCACATCAAGCCCAAATCAAACTCACACCAATTTCACATCAGTCTCACATCAATCCCACAACAGTCTCACATCAGTCTCACATCAGTCTCACATCAATCACACATCAAGCCCACATTAGTCTCACATAGTCCATCAATCCAACATCAAGACCACATCAAGCTCACATCAAGCCCACATCAAGCCCACATCAGTCTCCCATAGTCCATCAACCCAACATCAAGACCACATCAAGCTCACATCAAGCCCACATCAAGCCCACATCAAGCCCACATCAAGCCCACATCAAGCCCACATCAGTCTCACATCAATCCCACATCAAGCCCAAATCAAACTCACATCAGTTTCACATCAGTCTCACATCAATCCCACAACAAGCCCACATCAAGCCCACATCAAGCCCACATCAAGCCCACATCAAGCTCACATCAGTCTCACATCAATCACACATCAAGCCCACACCAGTCTCACATCAGTCCATCGAACCCACATCAAGCCCACATCAAGCCCACATCAAGCTCACATCAAGCCCACATCAAGCCCACATCAGTCTCACATCAATCACACATCAAGCCCACATCAGTCTCACATCAGTCCATCAGTCCCACATCAGTCCCACATCAGTCTCACATCAATCCCACATCAAGCCCAAATCAAGCTGACATCAGTTTCACATAAGCTTCACATCAGTCCCACATCAGTCTCACATCAAACACACATCAAGCCCACATCAGTCTCCCATAGTCCATCAATCCAACATCAAGACCACATCAAGCCCACATCAAACTCACATCAAGCCCACATTCCGCCCACATCAAACCCACATCAAGCCCACATCAAGCCCACATCAAGCTCACTTCAGTCTCACATCAATCACACATCAAGCCCACACCAGTCTCACATCAGTCCATCGAACCCACATCAAGCCCACATCAAGCCCACATCAAGCTCACATCAAGCCCACATCAAGCCCACATCAGTCTCACATCAATCACACATCAAGCCCACATCAGTCTCACATCAGTCCATCAGTCCCACATCAGTCCCACATCAGTCTCACATCAATCCCACATCAAGCCAAAATCAAGCTGACATCAGTTTCACATAAGCTTCACATCAGTCCCACATCAGTCTCACATCAAACACACATCAAGCCCACATCAGTCTCCCATAGTCCATCAATCCAACATCAAGACCACATCAAGCCCACATCAAACTCACATCAAGCCCACATTCCGCCCACATCAAACCCACATCAAGCCCACATCAAGCCCACATCAAGCTCACTTCAGTCTCACATCAATCACACATCAAGCCCACACCAGTCTCACATCAGTCCATCAAGCCCACATCAAGCCCACATCAGTCTCCCATAGTCCATCAATCCAACATCAAGACCACATCAAGCCCACATCAAACTCACATCAAGCCCACATTCCGCCCACATCAAACCCACATCAAGCCCACATCAAGCCCACATCAAGCTCACTTCAGTCTCACATCAATCACACATCAATCCCACAACAGTCTCACATCAGTCTCACATCAGTCTCACATCAATCACACATCAAGCCCACATTAGTCTCACATAGTCCATCAATCCAACATCAAGACCACATCAAGCTCACATCAAGCCCACATCAAGCCCACATCAAGCCCACATCAAGCCCACATCAAGCCCACATCAGTCTCACATCAATCCCACATCAAGCCCAAATCAAACTCACATCAGTTTCACATCAGTCTCACATCAATCCCACAACAGTCTCACATCAAGCCCACATCAAGACCACATCAAGCCCACATCAAGCCCACATCAAGCCCACATCAAGCCCAAATCAAGCCCACATCAAGCCCACATCAAGCCCACATCAGTCTCACATCAATCTCACATCAATCTCACATCAGTCTCACATCAGTATCACATCAATCCCACATCAAGCCCAAATCAAGCTCACATCAGCTTCACCTCAGTCTCACATCAATCTCACATCAGTCTCTCACCAGCCTCACATCAGTCTCACATCAGTCTCACATCAGTCCCACATCAATCCCACATCAAGCCCACATCAAGCCCACATAAATCCCACATCAGTCTCACATCAAGTCCACATCAAGCCCACATCAGACTCACATCAAGCCCACATTAGGCCTACATCAAGCCCACATCAAGCCCACATCAAGCCCACATCAAGCCCACATCAAGCTCACATCAGTCTCACATCAATCACACATCAAGCCCACACCAGTCTCACATCAGTCCATCGAACTCACATCAAGCCCACATCAAGCCCACATCAAGCTCACATCAAGCCCACATCAAGCCCACATCAGTCTCACATCAATCACACATCAAGCCCACATCAGTCTCACATCAGTCCATCAATCCCACATCAGTCCCACATCAGTCTCACATCAATCCCACATCAAGCCCAAATCAAGCTCACATCAGTTTCACATAAGCTTCACATCAGTCCCACATCAGTCTCACATCAAACACACATCGAGCCCACATCAGTCTCCCATAGTCCATCAATCCAACATCAAGACCACATCAAGTTCACATCAAGCCCACATCAAGCCCACATCAAGCCCACATCAAACCCACATCAAACCCACATCAAGCCCACATCAAACCCACATCAGTCTCACATCAATCCCACATCAAGCCCAAATCAAACTCACACCAATTTCACATCAGTCTCACATCCATCCCACAACAGTCTCACATCAGTCTCACATCAGTCTCACATCAATCACACATCAAGCCCACATTAGTCTCACATAGTCCATCAATCCAACATCAAGACCACATCAAGCTCACATCAAGCCCACATCAAGCCCACATCAGTCTCCCATAGTCCATCAACCCAACATCAAGACCACATCAAGCTCACATCAAGCCCACATCAAGCCCACATCAAGCCCACATCAAGCCCACATCAAGCCGACATCAGTCTCACATCAATCCCACATCAAGCCCAAATCAAACTCACATCAGTTTCACATCAGTCTCACATCAATCCCACAACAGTCTCACATCAGTCTCACATCAGTCTCACATCAATCACACATCAAGCCCACATTAGTCTCACATAGTCCATCAATCCAACATCAAGACCACATCAAGCTCACATCAAGCCCACATCAAGCCCACATCAAGCCCACATCAGTCTCACATCAATCCCACATCAAGCCCAAATCAAACTCACATCAGTTTCACATCAGTCTCACATCAATCCCACAACAAGCCCACATCAAGCCCACATCAAGCCCACATCAAGCCCACATCAAGCTCACATCAGTCTCACATCAATCACACATCAAGCCCACACCAGTCTCACATCAGTCCATCGAACCCACATCAAGCCCACATCAAGCCCACATCAAGCTCACATCAAGCCCACATCAAGCCCACATCAGTCTCACATCAATCACACATCAAGCCCACATCAGTCTCACATCAGTCCATCAGTCCCACATCAGTCCCACATCAGTCTCACATCAATCCCACATCAAGCCCAAATCAAGCTGACATCAGTTTCACATAAGCTTCACATCAGTCCCACATCAGTCTCACATCAAACACACATCAAGCCCACATCAGTCTCCCATAGTCCATCAATCCAACATCAAGACCACAGCAAGCCCACATCAAACTCACATCAAGCCCACATTCCGCCCACATCAAACCCACATCAAGCCCACATCAAGCCCACATCAAGCTCACTTCAGTCTCACATCAATCACACATCAATCCCACAACAGTCTCACATCAGTCTCACATCAGTCTCACATCAATCACACATCAAGCCCACATTAGTCTCACATAGTCCATCAATCCAACATCAAGACCACATCAAGCTCACATCAAGCCCACATCAAGCCCACATCAAGCCCACATCAAGCCCACATCAAGCCCACATCAAGCCCACATCAGTCTCACATCAATCCCACATCAAGCCCAAATCAAACTCACATCAGTTTCACATCAGTCTCACATCAATCCCACAACAGTCTCACATCAAGCCCTCAAGCCCACATCAAGCCCACATCAAGCCCACATCAAGCCCACATCAAGCCCAAATCAAGCCCACATCAAGCCCACATCAAGCCCACATCAGTCTCACATCAATCTCACATCAATCTCACATCAGTCTCACATCAGTATCACATCAATCCCACATCAAGCCCAAATCAAGCTCACATCAGCTTCACCTCAGTCTCACATCAATCTCACATCAGTCTCTCACCAGCCTCACATCAGTCTCACATCAGTCTCACATCAGTCCCACATCAATCCCACATCAAGCCCACATCAAGCCCACATAAATCCCACATCAGTCTCACATCAAGTCCACATCAAGCCCACATCAGACTCACATCAAGCCCACATTAGGCCTACATCAAGCCCACATCAAGCCCACATCAAGCCCACATCAAGCCCACATCAAGCCCACATCAAGCTCACATCAGTCTCACATCAATCACACATCAAGCCCACACCAGTCTCACATCAGTCCATCGAACTCACATCAAGCCCACATCAAGCCCACATCAAGCTCACATCAAGCCCACATCAAGCTCACATCAAACCCACATCAAGCCCACATCAAACCCACATCAGTCTCACATCAATCCCACATCAAGCCCAAATCAAACTCATACCAATTTCACATCAGTCTCACATCAATCCCACAACAGTCTCACATCAGTCTCACATCAGTCTCACATCAATCACACATCAAGCCCACATTAGTCTCACATAGTCCATCAATTCAACATCAAGACCACATCAAGCTCACATCAAGCCCACATCAAGCCCACATCAGTCTCCAATAGTCCATCAACCCAACATCAAGACCACATCAAGCTCACATCAAGCCCACATCAAGCCCACATCAAGCCCACATCAAGCCCAAATCAAGCCGACATCAGTCTCACATCAATCCCACATCAAGCCCAAATCAAACTCACATCAGTTTCACATCAGTCTCACATCAATCCCACAACAGTCTCACATCAGTCTCACATCAGTCTCACATCAATCACACATCAAGCCCACATTAGTCTCACATAGTCCATCAATCCAACATCAAGACCACATCAAGCTCACATCAAGCCCACATCAAGCCCACATCAAGCCCACATCAGTCTCACATCAATCCCACATCAAGCCCAAATCAAACTCACATCAGTTTCACATCAGTCTCACATCAATCCCACAACAAGCCCACATCAAGCCCACATCAAGCCCACATCAAGCCCACATCAAGCTCACATCAGTCTCACATCAATCACACATCAAGCCCACACCAGTCTCACATCAGTCCATCGAACCCACATCAAGCCCACATCAAGCCCACATCAAGCTCACATCAAGCCCACATCAAGCCCAAATCAAGCCCACATCAAGCCCACATCAAGCCCACATCAGTCTCACATCAATCTCACATCAATCTCACATCAGTCTCACATCAGTATCACATCAATCCCACATCAAGCCCAAATCAAGCTCACATCAGCTTCACCTCAGTCTCACATCAATCTCACATCAGTCTCTCACCAGCCTCACATCAGTCTCACATCAGTCTCACATCAGTCCCACATCAATCCCACATCAAGCCCACATCAAGCCCACATAAATCCCACATCAGTCTCACATCAAGTCCACATCAAGCCCACATCAGACTCACATCAAGCCCACATTAGGCCTACATCAAGCCCACATCAAGCCCACATCAAGCCCACATCAAGCCCACATCAAGCCCACATCAAGCTCACATCAGTCTCACATCAATCACACATCAAGCCCACACCAGTCTCACATCAGTCCATCGAACTCACATCAAGCCCACATCAAGCCCACATCAAGCTCACATCAAAACCACATCAAGCCCACATCAGTCTCACATCAATCCCACATCAAGCCCAAATCAAGCTCACGTCAGTTTCACATAAGCTTCACATCAGTCCCACATCAGTCTCACATCAAACACACATCGAGCCCACATCAGTCTCCCATAGTCCATCAATCCAACATCAAGACCACATCAAGTTCACATCAAGCCCACATCAAGCCCACATCAAGCCCACATCAAGCTCACATCAAACCCACATCAAGCCCACATCAAACCCACATCAGTCTCACATCAATCCCACATCAAGCCCAAATCAAACTCATACCAATTTCACATCAGTCTCACATCAATCCCACAACAGTCTCACATCAGTCTCACATCAGTCTCACATCAATCACACATCAAGCCCACATTAGTCTCACATAGTCCATCAATTCAACATCAAGACCACATCAAGCTCACATCAAGCCCACATCAAGCCCACATCAGTCTCCCATAGTCCATCAACCCAACATCAAGACCACATCAAGCTCACATCAAGCCCACATCAAGCCCACATCAAGCCCACATCAAGCCCAAATCAAGCCGACATCAGTCTCACATCAATCCCACATCAAGCCCAAATCAAACTCACATCAGTTTCACATCAGTCTCACATCAATCCCACAACAGTCTCACATCAGTCTCACATCAGTCTCACATCAATCACACATCAAGCCCACATTAGTCTCACATAGTCCATCAATCCAACATCAAGACCACATCAAGCTCACATCAAGCCCACATCAAGCCCACATCAAGCCCACATCAGTCTCACATCAATCCCACATCAAGCCCAAATCAAACTCACATCAGTTTCACATCAGTCTCACATCAATCCCACAACAAGCCCACATCAAGCCCACATCAAGCCCACATCAAGCCCACATCAAGCTCACATCAGTCTCACATCAATCACACATCAAGCCCACACCAGTCTCACATCAGTCCATCGAACCCACATCAAGCCCACATCAAGCCCACATCAAGCTCACATCAAGCCCACATCAAGCCCACATCAGTCTCACATCAATCACACATCAAGCCCACATCAGTCTCACATCAATCCATCAATCCCACATCAGTCCCACATCAGTCTCACATCAATCCCACATCAAGCCCAAATCAAGCTCACATCAGTTTCACATAAGCTTCACATCAGTCCCACATCAGTCTCAC
The DNA here is from genome assembly GCA_963966185.1 of Rhabditoides inermis. Lineage (NCBI taxonomy): Eukaryota > Metazoa > Nematoda > Chromadorea > Rhabditida > Rhabditidae > Rhabditoides > Rhabditoides inermis. The sequence continues at coordinate 576,298 of CAWZYM010000367.1, read as the reverse complement.
ATCAAACACACATCAAGCCCACATCAGTCTCACATCAATCACACATCAAGCCCACATCAGTCTCACATCAGTCCATCAGTCCCACATCAGTCCCACATCAGTCTCACATCAATCCCACATCAAGCCCAAATCAAGCTGACATCAGTTTCACATAAGCTTCACATCAGTCCCACATCAGTCTCACATCAAACACACATCAAGCCCACATCAGTCTCCCATAGTCCATCAATCCAACATCAAGACCACATCAAGCCCACATCAAACTCACATCAAGCCCACATTCCGCCCACATCAAACCCACATCAAGCCCACATCAAGCCCACATCAAGCTCACTTCAGTCTCACATCAATCACACATCAAGCCCACACCAGTCTCACATCAGTCCATCAAGCCCACATCAAGCCCACATCAAGCCCACATCAAGCTCACATCAAACCCACATCAAGCCCACATTAGTCTCACATCAATCACACATCAAGCCCACATCAGTCTCACATCAGTGCATCAATCCCAAATCAGTCCCACATCAGTCTCACATCAATCCCACATCAAGCCCAAATCAAGCTCACATCAGTTTCACATAAGCTTCACATCAGTCCCACATCAGTCTCACATCAAGCCCACATCAAGCCCACATCAAGCCCACATCAAGCCCACATCAAGCCCACATCAAGCCCAAACCAAGCCCACATCAAGCCCACATCAAGCCCACATCAGTCTCACATCAATCTCACATCAATCTCACATCAGTCTCACATCAGTATCACATCAATCCCACATCAAGCCCAAATCAAGCTCACATCAGCTTCACCTCAGTCTCACATCAATCTCACATCAGTCTCTCACCAGCCTCACATCAGTCTCACATCAGTCTCACATCAGTCCCACATCAATCCCACATCAAGCCCACATCAAGCCCACATAAATCCCACATCAGTCTCACATCAAGTCCACATCAAGCCCACATCAAACTCACATCAAGCCCACATTAGGCCTACATCAAGCCCACATCAAGCCCACATCAAGCCCACATCAAGCCCACATCAAGCCTACATCAAGCTCACATCAGTCTCACATCAATCACACATCAAGCCCACACCAGTCTCACATCAGTCCATCGAACTCACATCAAGCCCACATCAAGCCCACATCAAGCTCACATCAAGCCCACATCAAGCCCACATCAGTCTCACATCAATCACACATCAAGCCCACATCAGTCTCTTATCAGTCCATCAATCCCACATCAGTCCCACATCAGTCTCACATCAATCCCACATCAAGCCCAAATCAAGCTCACATCAGTTTCACATAAGCTTCACATCAGTCCCACATCAGTCTCACATCAAACACACATCGAGCCCACATCAGTCTCCCATAGTCCATCAATCCAACATCAAGACCACATCAAGTTCACATCAAGCCCACATCAAGCCCACATCAAGCCCACATCAAGCCCACATCAAGCCCACATCAAGCCCACATCAAACCCACATCAGTCTCACATCAATCCCACATCAAGCCCAAATCAAACTCACAACAATTTCACATCAGTCTCACATCAATCCCACAACAGTCTCACATCAGTGTCACATCAGTCTCACATCAATCACACATCAAGCCCACATTAGTCTCACATAGTCCATCAATCCAACATCAAGACCACATCAAGCTCACATCAAGCCCACATCAAGCCCACATCAGTCTCCCATAGTCCATCAACCCAACATCAAGACCACATCAAGCTCACATCAAGCCCACATCAAGCCCACATCAAGCCCACATCAAGCCCACATCAAGCCCACATCAGTCTCACATCAATCCCACATCAAGCCCAAATCAAACTCACATCAGTTTCACATCAGTCTCACATCAATCCCACAACAGTCTCACATCAAGCCCACATCAAGCCCACATCAAGCCCACATCAAGCCCACATCAAGCCCACATCAAGCCCAAATCAAGCCCACATCAAGCCCACATCAAGCCCACATCAGTCTCACATCAATCTCACATCAATCTCACATCAGTCTCACATCAGTATCACATCAATCCCACATCAAGCCCAAATCAAGCTCACATCAGCTTCACCTCAGTCTCACATCAATCTCACATCAGTCTCTCACCAGCCTCACATCAGTCTCACATCAGTCCCACATCAATCCCACATCAAGGCCACATCAAGCCCACATAAATCCCACATCAGTCTCACATCAAGTCCACATCAAGCCCACATCAGACTCACATCAAGCCCACATTAGGCCTACATCAAGCCCACATCAAGCCCACATCAAGCCCACATCAAGCCCACATCAAGCCCACATCAAGCCCACATCAAGCTCACATCAGTCTCACATCAATCACACATCAAGCCCACACCAGTCTCACATCAGTCCATCGAACTCACATCAAGCCCACATCAAGCCCACATCAAGCTCACATCAAGCCCACATCAAGCCCACATCAGTCTCACATCAATCACACATCAAGCCCACATCAGTCTCACATCAGTCCATCAATCCCACATCAGTCCCACATCAGTCTCACATCAATCCCACATCAAGCCCAAATCAAGCTCACATCAGTTTCACATAAGCTTCACATCAGTCCCACATCAGTCTCACATCAAACACACATCGAGCCCACATCAGTCTCCCATAGTCCATCAATCCAACATCAAGACCACATCAAGTTCACATCAAGCCCACATCAAGCCCACATCAAGCCCACATCAAGCCCACATCAAACCCACATCAAGCCCACATCAAACCCACATCAGTCTCACATCAATCCCACATCAAGCCCAAATCAAACTCACACCAATTTCACATCAGTCTCACATCAATCCCACAACAGTCTCACATCAGTCTCACATCAGTCTCACATCAATCACACATCAAGCCCACATTAGTCTCACATAGTTCATCAATCCAACATCAAGACCACATCAAGCTCACATCAAGCCCACATCAAGCCCACATCAGTCTCCCATAGTCCATCAACCCAACATCAAGACCACATCAAGCTCACATCAAGCCCACATCAAGCCCACATCAAGCCCACATCAAGCCCACATCAAGCCGACATCAGTCTCACATCAATCCCACATCAAGCCCAAATCAAACTCACATCAGTTTCACATCAGTCTCACATCAATCCCACAACAGTCTCACATCAGTCTCACATCAGTCTCACATCAATCACACATCAAGCCCACATTTTCTTTAAAAAGTACTTGCGTAAACAAATGAACTTTGTCTTGTCCCAATGCAGCAAAAGCACATGCATAAAGCGTTTACAAATACTAACACAAACCTGCGCCTCTCTCTTCCCCCCCTCTCTCTCTCTCTCTCTCTCTCTTTCTCTCTTTCTCTCTCTCCCCTCTCTCTGTCTTCTCTCTCTCTAATATGGACGTATGGCGTTATTCATTTGTATTGTTATATTTCATCGGTTAATGTCCACTGTCCGTTATGCGCAGGTTTGTGTTAGTATTTGTAAACGCTTTATGCATGTGCTTTTGCTGCATTGGGACAAGACAAAGTTCATTTGTTTACGCAAGTACTTTTTAAAGAAAATATATGTCCTTTTGTTAAATTTCATAGAAATTTTGAATATGTGCTGAATTATGACTATTCATATGGATTTTATCAAAAACTACTATCTCTCACTCACTCTGTTCTCTCCTTCTCTTTGTCCCTTCTCTCTCTTTCACTGTTCCTTCTCTCTCTCTCTTTCTCTCTCTCTCTCTCTCTCTTTCTCTCACACTGTTCTCTCTCTCACTCTTTCACTCTCTTACTTTCTGCCCTTCTCTCTCTGTCTCTTTATATTTTCTGCTCTTCTATCAATGTTGACAAATACTAACACAAACTCTCGGCCGTTCTCTCTCTTCTCATCTCATGTACCACAGATCACACGTTACCTTTCGGATCGCCGTTACGTTTCACAAAAAACGTTTTTCCCCACATATTTTCTCACTACCGTTCGGAGTCGCGCCTACTGCGCTCTTTCTCCTGGTTATAGTTGGCGGACCCAAAACAACGCAAACCCGGCGCGAATTAGACGCTGGCGGCGGCGGGGCGAACTACACTCAAAGTGCGAGTTGGAGAACACGGGCAGAAAACGCCGAGAGAGTACGCTTTCGGGAGAGAGTCAGCGTTACCGGACACGACCCCACATCAAGCTCACATCAGTCTCACATCAATCACACATCAAGCCCACACCAGTCTCACATCAGTCCATCGAACCCACATCAAGCCCACATCAAGCCCACATCAAGCTCACATCAAGCCCACATCAAGCCCACATCAGTCTCACATCAATCACACATTAAGCCCACATCAGTCTCACATCAGTCCATCAGTCCCACATCAGTCCCACATCAGTCTCACATCAATCCCACATCAAGCCCAGATCAAGCTGACATCAGTTTCACATAAGCTTCACATCAGTCCCACATCAGTCTCACATCAAACACACATCAAGCCCACATCAGTCTCCCATAGTCCATCAATCCAACATCAAGCCACATCAAGCCCACATCAAACTCACATCAAGCCCACATTCCGCCCACATCAAACCCACATCAAGCCCACATCAAGCCCACATCAAGCTCACTTCAGTCTCACATCAATCACACATCAAGCCCACACCAGTCTCACATCAGTCCATCGAACCCACATCAAGCCCACATCAAGCCCACATCAAGCTCACATCAAGCCCACATCAAGCCCACATCAGTCTCACATCAATCACACATCAAGCCCACATCAGTCTCACATCAGTCCATCAGTCCCACATCAGTCCCACATCAGTCTCACATCAATCCCACATCAAGCCCAAATCAAGCTGACATCAGTTTCACATAAGCTTCACATCAGTCCCACATCAGTCTCACATCAAACACACATCAAGCCCACATCAGTCTCACATAGTCCATCAATCCAACATCAAGACCACATCAAGCCCACATCAAACTCACATCAAGCCCACATTCCGCCCACATCAAACCCACATCAAGCCCACATCAAGCCCACATCAAGCTCACTTCAGTCTCACATCAATCACACATCAAGCCCACACCAGTCTCACATCAGTCCATCAAGCCCACATCAAGCCCACATCAGTCTCCCATAGTCCATCAATCCAACATCAAGACCACATCAAGCCCACATCAAACTTACATCAAGCCCACATTCCGCCCACATCAAACCCACATCAAGCCCACATCAAGCCCACATCAAGCTCACTTCAGTCTCACATCAATCACACATCAATCCCACAACAGTCTCACATCAGTCTCACATCAGTCTCACATCAATCACACATCAAGCCCACATTAGTCTCACATAGTCCATCAATCCAACATCAAGACCACATCAAGCTCACATCAAGCCCACATCAAGCCCACATCAGTCTCCCATAGTCCATCAACCCAACATCAAGACCACATCAAGCTCACATCAAGCCCACATCAAGCCCACATCAAGCCCACATCAAGCCCACATCAAGCCGACATCAGTCTCACATCAATCCCACATCAAGCCCAAATCAAACTCACATCAGTTTCACATCAGTCTCACATCAATCCCACAACAGTCTCACATCAGTCTCACATCAGTCTCACATCAATCACACATCAAGCCCACATTAGTCTCACATAGTCCATCAATCCAACATCAAGACCACATCAAGCTCACATCAAGCCCACATCAAGCCCACATCAAGCCCACATCAGTCTCACATCAATCCCACATCAAGCCCAAATCAAACTCACATCAGTTTCACATCAGTCTCACATCAATCCCACAACAAGCCCACATCAAGCCCACATCAAGCCCACATCAAGCCCACATCAAGCTCACATCAGTCTCACATCAATCACACATCAAGCCCACACCAGTCTCACATCAGTCCATCGAACCCACATCAAGCCCACATCAAGCCCACATCAAGCTCACATCAAGCCCACATCAAGCCCACATCAGTCTCACATCAATCACACATCAAGCCCACATCAGTCTCACATCAGTCCATCAGTCCCACATCAGTCCCACATCAGTCTCACATCAATCCCACATCAAGCCCAAATCAAGCTCACATCAGTTTCACATAAGCTTCACATCAGTCCCACATCAGTCTCACATCAAACACACATCAAGCCCACATCAGTCTCCCATAGTCCATCAATCCAACATCAAGACCACATCAAGCCCACATCAAACTCACATCAAGCCCACATTCCGCCCACATCAAACCCACATCAAGCCCACATCAAGCCCACATCAAGCTCACTTCAGTCTCACATCAATCACACATCAAGCCCACACCAGTCTCACATCAGTACATCAAGCCCACATCAAGCCCACATCAAGCCCACATCAAGCTCACATCAAACCCACATCAAGCCCACATCAGTCTCACATCAATCACACATCAAGCCCACATCAGTCTCACATCAGTGCATCAATCCCAGAACAGTCCCACATCAGTCTCACATCAATCCCACATCAAGCCCAAATCAAGCTCACATCAGTTTCACATAAGCTTCACATCAGTCCCACATCAGTCTCACATCAAGCCCACATCAAGCCCACATCAAGCCCACATCAAGCCCACATCAAGCCCACATCAAGCACAAATCAAGCCCACATCAAGCCCACATCAAGCCCACATCAGTCTCACATCAATCTCACATCAATCTCACATTCCGCCCACATCAAACCCACATCAAGCCCACATCAAGCCCACATCAAGCTCACTTCAGTCTCACATCAATCACACATCAAGCCCACACCAGTCTCACATCAGTCCATCAAGCCCACATCAAGCCCACATCAGTCTCCCATAGTCCATCAATCCAACATCAAGACCACATCAAGCCCACATCAAACTCACATCAAGCCCACATTCCGCCCACATCAAACCCACATCAAGCCCACATCAAGCCCACATCAAGCTCACTTCAGTCTCTCATCAATCACACATCAATCCCACAACAGTCTCACATCAGTCTCACATCAGTCTCACATCAATCACACATCAAGCTCACATTAGTCTCACATAGTCCATCAATCCAACATCAAGACCACATCAAGCTCACATCAAGCCCACATCAAGCCCACATCAGTCTCCCATAGTCCATCAACCCAACATCAAGACCACATCAAGCTCACATCAAGCCCACATCAAGCCCACATCAAGCCCACATCAAGCCCACATCAAGCCGACATCAGTCTCACATCAATCCCACATCAAGCCCAAATCAAACTCACATCAGTTTCACATCAGTCTCACATCAATCCCACAACAGTCTCACATCAGTCTCACATCAGTCTCACATCAATCACACATCAAGCCCACATTAGTCTCACATAGTCCATCAATCCAACATCAAGACCACATCAAGCTCACATCAAGCCCACATCAAGCCCACATCAAGCCCACATCAGTCTCACATCAATCCCACATCAAGCCCAAATCAAACTCACATCAGTTTCACATCAGTCTCACATCAATCCCACAACAAGCCCACATCAAGCCCACATCAAGCCCACATCAAGCCCACATCAAGCTCACATCAGTCTCACATCAATCACACATCAAGCCCACACCAGTCTCACATCAGTCCATCGAACCCACATCAAGCCCACATCAAGCCCACATCAAGCTCACATCAAGCCCACATCAAGCCCACATCAGTCTCACATCAGTCACACATCAAGCCCACATCAGTCTCACATCAGTCCATCAGTCCCACATCAGTCCCACATCAGTCTCACATCAATCCCACATCAAGCCCAAATCAAGCTCACATCAGTTTCACATAAGCTTCACATCAGTCCCACATCAGTCTCACATCAAACACACATCAAGCCCACATCAGTCTCCCATAGTCCATCAATCCAACATCAAGACCACATCAAGCCCACATCAAACTCACATCAAGCCCACATTCCGCCCACATCAAACCCACATCAAGCCCACATCAAGCCCACATCAAGCTCACTTCAGTCTCACATCAATCACACATCAAGCCCACACCAGTCTCACATTAGTCCATCGAACCCACATCAAGCCCACATCAAGCCCACATCAAGCTCACATCAAGCCCACATCAAGCCCACATCAGTCTCACATCAATCACACATCAAGCCCACATCAGTCTCACATCAGTCCATCAGTCCCACATCAGTCCCACATCAGTCTCACATCAATCCCACATCAAGCCCAAATCAAGCTGACATCAGTTTCACATAAGCTTCACATCAGTCCCACATCAGTCTCACATCAAACACACATCAAGCCCACATCAGTCTCCCATAGTCCATCAATCCAACATCAAGACCACATCAAGCCCACATCAAACTCACATCAAGCCCACATTCCGCCCACATCAAACCCACATCAAGCCCACATCAAGCCCACATCAAGCTCACTTCAGTCTCACATCAATCACACATCAAGCCCACACCAGTCTCACATCAGTACATCAAGCCCACATCAAGCCCACATCAAGCCCACATCAAGCTCACATCAAACCCACATCAAGCCCACATCAGTCTCACATCAATCACACATCAAGCCCACATCAGTCTCACATCAGTGCATCAATCCCAAATCAGTCCCACATCAGTCTCACATCAATCCCACATCAAGCCCAAATCAAGCTCACATCAGTTTCACATAAGCTTCACATCAGTCCCACATCAGTCTCACATCAAGCCCACATCAAGCCCACATCAAGCCCACATCAAGCCCACATCAAGCCCACATCAAGCACAAATCAAGCCCACATCAAGCCCACATCAAGCCCACATCAGTCTCACATCAATCTCACATCAATCTCACATCAGTCTCACATCAGTATCACATCAATCCCACATCAAGCCCAAATCAAGCTCACATCAGCTTCACCTCAGTCTCACATCAATCTCACATCAGTCTCTCACCAGCCTCACATCAGTCTCACATCAGTCTCACATCAGTCCCACATCAATCCCACATCAAGCCCACATCAAGCCCACATAAATCCCACATCAGTCTCACATCAAGTCCACATCAAGCCCACATCAAACTCACATCAAGCCCACATTAGGCCTACATCAAGCCCACATCAAGCCCACATCAAGCCCACATCAAGCCCACATCAAGCCTACATCAAGCTCACATCAGTCTCACATCAATCACACATCAAGCCCACACCAGTCTCACATCAGTCCATCGAACTCACATCAAGCCCACATCAAGCCCACATCAAGCTCACATCAAGCCCACATCAAGCCCACATCAGTCTCACATCAATCACACATCAAGCCCACATCAGTCTCTTATCAGTCCATCAATCCCACATCAGTCCCACATCAGTCTCACATCAATCCCACATCAAGCCCAAATCAAGCTCACATCAGTTTCACATAAGCTTCACATCAGTCCCACATCAGTCTCACATCAAACACACATCGAGCCCACATCAGTCTCCCATAGTCCATCAATCCAACATCAAGACCACATCAAGTTCACATCAAGCCCACATCAAGCCCACATCAAGCCCACATCAAGCCCACATCAAGCCCACATCAAGCCCACATCAAACCCACATCAGTCTCACATCAATCCCACATCAAGCCCAAATCAAACTCACAACAATTTCACATCAGTCTCACATCAATCCCACAACAGTCTCACATCAGTCTCACATCAGTCTCACATCAATCACACATCAAGCCCACATTAGTCTCACATAGTCCATCAATCCAACATCAAGACCACATCAAGCTCACATCAAGCCCACATCAAGCCCACATCAAGCCCACATCAAGCCCACATCAAGCCCACATCAGTCTCACATCAATCCCACATCAAGCCCAAATCAAACTCACATCAGTTTCACATCAGTCTCACATCAATCCCACAACAGTCTCACATCAAGCCCACATCAAGCCCACATCAAGCCCACATCAAGCCCACATCAAGCCCACATCAAGCCCAAATCAAGCCCACATCAAGCCCACATCAAGCCCACATCAGTCTCACATCAATCTCACATCAATCTCACATCAGTCTCACATCAGTATCACATCAATCCCACATCAAGCCCAAATCAAGCTCACATCAGCTTCACCTCAGTCTCACATCAATCTCACATCAGTCTCTCACCAGCCTCACATCAGTCTCACATCAGTCTCACATCAGTCCCACATCAATCCCACATCAAGCCCACATCAAGACCACATAAATCCCACATCAGTCTCACATCAAGTCCACATCAAGCCCACATCAGACTCACATCAAGCCCACATTAGGCCTACATCAAGCCCACATCAAGCCCACATCAAGCCCACATCAAGCCCACATCAAGCCCACATCAAGCTCACATCAGTCTCACATCAATCACACATCAAGCCCACACCAGTCTCACATCAGTCCATCGAACTCACATCAAGCCCACATCAAGCCCACATCAAGCTCACATCAAGCCCACATCAAGCCCACATCAGTCTCACATCAATCACACATCAAGCCCACATCAGTCTCACATCAGTCCATCAATCCCACATCAGTCCCACATCAGTCTCACATCAATCCCACATCAAGCCCAAATCAAGCTCACATCAGTTTCACATAAGCTTCACATCAGTCCCACATCAGTCTCACATCAAACACACATCGAGCCCACATCAGTCTCCCATAGTCCATCAATCCAACATCAAGACCACATCAAGTTCACATCAAGCCCACATCAAGCCCACATCAAGCCCACATCAAGCCCACATCAAACCCACATCAAGCCCACATCAAACCCACATCAGTCTCACATCAATCCCACATCAAGCCCAAATCAAACTCACACCAATTTCACATCAGTCTCACATCAATCCCACAACAGTCTCACATCAGTCTCACATCAGTCTCACATCAATCACACATCAAGCCCACATTAGTCTCACATAGTCCATCAATCCAACATCAAGACCACATCAAGCTCACATCAAGCCCACATCAAGCCCACATCAGTCTCCCATAGTCCATCAACCCAACATCAAGACCACATCAAGCTCACATCAAGCCCACATCAAGCCCACATCAAGCCCACATCAAGCCCACATCAAGCCGACATCAGTCTCACATCAATCCCACATCAAGCCCAAATCAAACTCACATCAGTTTCACATCAGTCTCACATCAATCCCACAACAGTCTCACATCAGTCTCACATCAGTCTCACATCAATCACACATCAAGCCCACATTAGTCTCACATAGTCCATCAATCCAACATCAAGACCACATCAAGCTCACATCAAGCCCACATCAAGCCCACATCAAGCCCACATCAGTCTCACATCAATCCCACATCAAGCCCAAATCAAACTCACATCAGTTTCACATCAGTCTCACATCAATCCCACAACAAGCCCACATCAAGCCCACATCAAGCCCACATCAAGCCCACATCAAGCTCACATCAGTCTCACATCAATCACACATCAAGCCCACACCAGTCTCACATCAGTCCATCGAACCCACATCAAGCCCACATCAAGCCCACATCAAGCTCACATCAAGCCCACATCAAGCCCACATCAGTCTCACATCAATCACACATCAAGCCCACATCAGTCTCACATCAAGTCCACATCAAGCCCACATCAGACTCACATCAGTCCATCAATCCCACATCAGTCCCACATCAGTCTCACATCAATCCCACATCAAGCCCAAATCAAGCTCACATCAGTTTCACATAAGCTTCACATCAGTCCCACATCAGTCTCACATCAAACACACATCGAGCCCACATCAGTCTCCCATAGTCCATCAATCCAACATCAAGACCACATCAAGTTCACATCAAGCCCACATCAAGCCCACATCAAGCCCACATCAAGCCCACATCAAACCCACATCAAGCCCACATCAAACCCACATCAGTCTCACATCAATCCCACATCAAGCCCAAATCAAACTCACACCAATTTCACATCAGTCTCACATCAATCCCACAACAGTCTCACATCAGTCTCACATCAGTCTCACATCAATCACACATCAAGCCCACATTAGTCTCACATAGTCCATCAATCCAACATCAAGACCACATCAAGCTCACATCAAGCCCACATCAAGCCCACATCAGTCTCCCATAGTCCATCAACCCAACATCAAGACCACATCAAGCTCACATCAAGCCCACATCAAGCCCACATCAAGCCCACATCAAGCCCACATCAAGCCGACATCAGTCTCACATCAATCCCACATCAAGCCCAAATCAAACTCACATCAGTTTCACATCAGTCTCACATCAATCCCACAACAGTCTCACATCAGTCTCACATCAGTCTCACATCAATCACACATCAAGCCCACATTAGTCTCACATAGTCCATCAATCCAACATCAAGACCACATCAAGCTCACATCAAGCCCACATCAAGCCCACATCAAGCCCACATCAGTCTCACATCAATCCCACATCAAGCCCAAATCAAACTCACATCAGTTTCACATCAGTCTCACATCAATCCCACAACAAGCCCACATCAAGCCCACATCAAGCCCACATCAAGCCCACATCAAGCTCACATCAGTCTCACATCAATCACACATCAAGCCCACACCAGTCTCACATCAGTCCATCGAACCCACATCAAGCCCACATCAAGCCCACATCAAGCTCACATCAAGCCCACATCAAGCCCACATCAGTCTCACATCAATCACACATCAAGCCCACATCAGTCTCACATCAAGTCCACATCAAGCCCACATCAGACTCACATCAAGCCCACATTAGGCCTACATCAAGCCCACATCAAGCCCACATCAAGCCCACATCAAGCCCACATCAAGCCCACATCAAGCTCACATCAGTCTCACATCAATCACACATCAAGCCCACACCAGTCTCACATCAGTCCATCGAACTCACATCAAGCCCACATCAAGCCCACATCAAGCTCACATCAAGCCCACATCAAGCCCACATCAGTCTCACATCAATCACACATCAAGCCCACATCAGTCTCACATCAGTCCATCAATCCCACATCAGTCCCACATCAGTCTCACATCAATCCCACATCAAGCCCAAATCAAGCTCACATCAGTTTCACATAAGCTTCACATCAGTCCCACATCAGTCTCACATCAAACACACATCGAGCCCACATCAGTCTCCCATAGTCCATCAATCCAACATCAAGACCACATCAAGTTCACATCAAGCCCACATCAAGCCCACATCAAGCCCACATCAAGCCCACATCAAACCCACATCAAGCCCACATCAAACCCACATCAGTCTCACATCAATCCCACATCAAGCCCAAATCAAACTCACATTAGTCTCACATAGTCCATCAATCCAACATCAAGACCACATCAAGCTCACATCAAGCCCACATCAAGCCCACATCAGTCTCCCATAGTCCATCAACCCAACATCAAGACCACATCAAGCTCACATCAAGCCCACATCAAGCCCACATCAAGCCCACATCAAGCCCACATCAAGCCGACATCAGTCTCACATCAATCCCACATCAAGCCCAAATCAAACTCACATCAGTTTCACATCAGTCTCACATCAATCCCACAACAGTCTCACATCAGTCTCACATCAGTCTCACATCAATCACACATCAAGCCCACATTAGTCTCACATAGTCCATCAATCCAACATCAAGACCACATCAAGCTCACATCAAGCCCACATCAAGCCCACATCAAGCCCACATCAGTCTCACATCAATCCCACATCAAGCCCAAATCAAACTCACATCAGTTTCACATCAGTCTCACATCAATCCCACAACAAGCCCACATCAAGCCCACATCAAGCCCACATCAAGCCCACATCAAGCTCACATCAGTCTCACATCAATCACACATCAAGCCCACACCAGTCTCACATCAGTCCATCGAACCCACATCAAGCCCACATCAAGCCCACATCAAGCTCACATCAAGCCCACATCAAGCCCCCATCAGTCTCACATCAATCACACATCAAGCCCACATCAGTCTCACATCAGTCCATCAGTCCCACATCAGTCCCACATCAGTCTCACATCAATCCCACATCAAGCCCAAATCAAGCTGACATCAGTTTCACATAAGCTTCACATCAGTCCCACATCAGTCTCACATCAAACACACATCAAGCCCACATCAGTCTCCCATAGTCCATCAATCCAACATCAAGACCACATCAAGCCCACATCAAACTCACATCAAGCCCACATTCCACCCACATCAAACCCACATCAAGCCCACATCAAGCCCACATCAAGCTCACTTCAGTCTCACATCAATCACACATCAAGCCCACACCAGTCTCACATCAGTCCATCAAGCCCACATCAAGCCCACATCAAGCCCACATCAAGCTCACATCAAACCCACATCAAGCCCACATCAGTCTCACATCAATCACACATCAAGCCCACATCAGTCTCACATCAGTGCATCAATCCCAAATCAGTCCCACATCAGTCTCACATCAATCCCACATCAAGCCCAAATCAAGCTCACATCAGTTTCACATAAGCTTCACATCAGTCCCACATCAGTCTCACATCAAGCCCACATCAAGCCCACATCAAGCCCACATCAAGCCCACATCAAGCCCACATCAAGCCCAAATCAAGCCCACATCAAGCCCACATCAAGCCCACATCAGTCTCACATCAATCTCACATCAATCTCACATCAGTCTCACATCAGTATCACATCAATCCCACATCAAGCCCAAATCAAGCTCACATCAGCTTCACCTCAGTCTCACATCAATCTCACATCAGTCTCTCACCAGCCTCACATCAGTCTCACATCAGTCTCACATCAGTCCCACATCAATCTCACATCAAGCCCACATCAAGCCCACATAAATCCCACATCAGTCTCACATCAAGTCCACATCAAGCCCACATCAAACTCACATCAAGCCCACATTAGGCCTACATCAAGCCCACATCAAGCCCACATCAAGCCCACATCAAGCCCACATCAAGCCCACATCAAGCTCACATCAGTCTCACATCAATCACACATCAAGCCCACACCAGTCTCACATCAGTCCATCGAACTCACATCAAGCCCACATCAAGCCCACATCAAGCTCACATCAAGCCCACATCAAGCCCACATCAGTCTCACATCAATCACACATCAAGCCCACATCAGTCTCTTATCAGTCCATCAATCCCACATCAGTCCCACATCAGTCTCACATCAATCCCACATCAAGCCCAAATCAAGCTCACATCAGTTTCACATAAGCTTCACATCAGTCCCACATCAGTCTCACATCAAACACACATCGAGCCCACATCAGTCTCCCATAGTCCATCAATCCAACATCAAGACCACATCAAGTTCACATCAAGCCCACATCAAGCCCACATCAAGCCCACATCAAGCCCACATCAAGCCCACATCAAGCCCACATCAAACCCACATCAGTCTCACATCAATCTCACATCAAGCCCAAATCAAACTCACAACAATTTCACATCAGTCTCACATCAATCCCACAACAGTCTCACATCAGTCTCACATCAGTCTCACATCAATCACACATCAAGCCCACATTAGTCTCACATAGTCCATCAATCCAACATCAAGACCACATCAAGCTCACATCAAGCTCACATCAAGCCCACATCAGTCTCCCATAGTCCATCAACCCAACATCAAGACCACATCAAGCTCACATCAAGCCCACATCAAGCCCACATCAAGCCCACATCAAGCCCACATCAAGCCCACATCAGTCTCACATCAATCCCACATCAAGCCCAAATCAAACTCACATCAGTTTCACATCAGTCTCACATCAATCCCACAACAGTCTCACATCAGTCTCACATCAGTCTCACATCAATCACACATCAAGCCCACATTAGTCTCACATAGTCCATCAATCCAACATCAAGACCACATCAAGCTCACATCAAGCCCACATCAAGCCCACATCAAGCCCACATCAGTCTCACATCAATCCCACATCAAGCCCAAATCAAACTCACATCAGTTTCACATCAGTCTCACATCAATCCCACAACAAGCTCACATCAAGCCCACATCAAGCCCACATCAAGCCCACATCAAGATCACATCAGTCTCACATCAATCACACATCAAGCCCACACCAGTCTCACATCAGTCCATCGAACCCACATCAAGCCCACATCAAGCCCACATCAAGCTCACATCAAGCCCACATCAAGCCCACATCAGTCTCACATCAATCACACATCAAGCCCACATCAGTCTCACATCAGTCCATCAATCCCACATCAGTCCCACATCAGTCTCACATCAATCCCACATCAAGCCCAAATCAAGCTCACATCAGTTTCACATAAGCTTCACATCAGTCCCACATCAGTCTCACATCAAACACACATCGAGCCCACATCAGTCTCCCATAGTCCATCAATCCAACATCAAGACCACATCAAGTTCACATCAAGCCCACATCAAGACCACATCAAGCCCACATCAGTCTCACATCAATCCCACATCAAGCCCAAATCAAACTCACATCAATTTCACATCAGTCTCACATCAATCCCACAACAGTCTCACATCAGTCTCACATCAGTCTCACATCAATCACACATCAAGCCCACATTAGTCTCACATAGTCCATCAATCCAACATCAAGACCACATCAAGCTCACATCAAGCCCACATCAAGCCCACATCAGTCTCCCATAGTCCATCAACCCAACATCAAGACCACATCAAGCTCACATCAAGCCCACATCAAGCCCACATCAAGCCCACATCAAGCCCACATCAAGCCGATATCAGTCTCACATCAATCCCACATCAAGCCCAAATCAAACTCACATCAGTTTCACATCAGTCTCACATCAATCCCACAACAGTCTCACATCAGTCTCACATCAGTCTCACATCAATCACACATCAAGCCCACATTAGTCTCACATAGTCCATCAATCCAACATCAAGACCACATCAAGCTCACATCAAGCCCACATCAAGCCCACATCAAGCCCACATCAAGCCCACATCAATTCCACATCAAGCCCAAATCAAACTCACATCAGTTTCACATCAGTCTCACATCAATCCCACAACAGTCTCACATCAGTCTCACATCAGTCTCACATCAATCACACATCAAGCCCACATTAGTCTCACATCAGTTTATCAATCTCACATCAAGCTCACATCAAGTCCACATCGAGCCCACATCAGGCCCAATTATAAGTTGTTTTCTCACTTAAAACAGATTTCGAAGTGAAAAAAGTTCAATACATTACTGCAAAAAAAAATAATTGCAACCTTGTCGATCTCGTGATTCTTGGTTTTATCGGGCGCCTTTTTGCCACTACACCACCACGGTTGCTTATGATTAGCACTCTTGTGAGAAGAAGCTTAATATAAGATGTAGTGTTGAAACCATCAGAAATTGATATTCAAAAAAAAGGTTACGGAAAGCATTATTGACAACGCAGTTAATTTTCGTTTTCCGTTTTCTGTCTCTCAATTTGGTAAAGGAAGCTCGTTGCGAACGTGTGCACTCCCCATGTCACATAACGATGGTGACCAAATTGATATCCGAGATAGCATAGAGGGTCACTATACGAAAACATACGTTTCGAGATAATGACGTTTCAAAAATTGAGCTGAACTGCGTAGATTACTTTTGCTGCTTGTCACCTTATTCGCGCTGACTGTGAAACAGCCGACGGTGGCCTAGTGAATGAAGCGTTCGCACCCTGTCGACGAACTTCATTTTGCCGATACTCTCCGGACTTTTCTGTTCCATCGGTTGAAATCATGCATGGTTAGGAAAATGTGGAAGCCTTCGTTAGTATTTTTCTCGAAAATTTTAGAAATAACCTTAATAATAATAATGTTCATCCACAGTCAAGCACTGAATGAGGATAGTGGGGATGGTTTGGTCGGCCGATGTGTCGAACAACTCGGATATTTATCGACGCTGCGTACACATGCTACGCATGCGTGCACGCAAAAGCGGCTCAAGTGTGCGTGTGTTCGTTGCACACGCACATTTGACTGCTACGCAAAACATAGTGCGTGAGCGCATCGGTCAGTGGTAAAAAATACTGGAAATTTAAAAATAGCTAAACTTTGAATTTCTTTTTCGAACTGAATGTAAACTAAACATCCCCAAATACGTTTTCATCTATATTTCAATTTTGCAAAACAAAAATAGAGCTGCGTTAAGCGTACCTATGGCGTTTCTGATTACCACGCTAGCGCTACCTGCTGAGCCATGCTCGTTCATTCGGAGACATTGGCAGGGCGCACCTAAGTACGCTGATTATCTTGCGAGTTTTCTCTACGCATGTGAGGAATGCGTGAAGCTCGTCCCACTCGCCCCAAACTGCGCGTCGGCCGGTCTGCCATCCACACATGTGAACCTTGCGTAGCATGCCTCACTCAATCTTCACATGCGTACCACTGTCAAGTTTCGTGTCAAGATGTGGGCTTGATGTGGACTTGTTGTGGGCTTGATGTCGGCTTGATGTCGGCTTGATGTGGGCTTGATGTAGGCTTAATGTGAGCTTGACGTGAGTTTGATGTGGGCTTGATGTGGACTTGATGTGAGACTGATGTGGGATTTATGTGGGCTTGATGTGGGCTTGATGTGGGCTTGATGTGGGCTTGATGTAAGATTGATGTGAGATTGATGTGAGACTGATGTGAGACTGATGTGAGACTGATGTGAGGCTGGTGAGAGACTGATGTGAGATTGATGTGAGACTGAGGTAAAGCTGATGTGAGCTTGATGTCGGCTTGATGTCGGCTTGATGTGAGATCGATGTGAGATTGATGTGGGACTGATGTGAGACTGATGTGAGACTGATGTGAGACTGATGTGAGACTGATGGTTGGTTTCGGTCGAGTTCATGGTAGTAAACGCATGAGCAGGAAAATTACTACTATTTTTTGTTACTACAGAAAAGCACTTGAGACGGAGTAGAAAATTGAAAGGAAATGAAAGTACGTTCATCCTCAAGGTTTTCATAGACGCAGCAAGAAACGGCTCAACAGCTCATTTATATACTCGATAATGATGTTAATATGAAACTAGCACAGTCGACAGGTGCTCTCGCATCGCTTGGACATGAGAGTGGTGTACTGCTGGTTATAGCAGAGGGTCCTTTTGGTGTAGCAGTCGTAGGCAGTGTCCACGTAGGCTGAATGGAAAGAGTCTCCCTCTCTCCCTCTCTCTCTCTCTCTCATCTCTCTCCTCTCTCTCCTCTTTCCCGCCCTCTCTCCCTCTCTCATATCTCTCTCTCTCTCTCTCTCTCTCTCTCTCTCTCTCTCTCTCTTCTTACTGAGCGATGTGGAATTGGCAGTGGCAGTAGACAGCGAGAGAAGCCAGGAGGAAGAGAACGATCTTGAACATGGTTTCCAACAGGCTGCATCTCCTATCTATCATCTGCCTTTTATATTATTCCATTACTGTTTCTTTCGCTACACAACATGGACGATATGTCGGGATTTCCGCGGAAATGCTGCTAAACAAAAAAACAACGTGTTTCGCTCAATTTGATCAGCTGGTATGAAACAGTTGAGTGTTTGAGAACGGAGCACACCTGCTAACATTTTTCTGATCAATCAACCGTTTGTTTGTCGTTGGAAAAATGTCGAAGTTGGTAAATTTAAAAAAAGAGTATCGATAAAATGGTTTCGTGTTCTGGCGTGTTACATCGTGTCACGTCATCTGTTTGTCATCTTGAGCCTTTGAAAATAAACGATTCTCCAAATCAAAGACAATCAAGATATGCAATGTCGAATAAATAAATCAAAAATGTTGTTAACTCAACACTGTCAACAGATTCTCCGACAACAATTCTCGTGCAATATGAATATGCAAATTTATTACAAATGTTTTCCATGTCAACACTTTCCGCAAGTCTTTTTGCATTTTGTGGCCAGGAGAGATGCATAGTTCTTATTAGAGCAGAGGGATGCCTTGGAGAAACAATCGAAAGAGATGTCGACGCAGTCTGCAAAACGACATCGATGCTCCGCCCATTTTCGTCCCGCCCCTTTCATCTCGAAATAGCTTCACCCAGTTGACTTGACTGATCTATTTCTCCCATCTCTCTTCTCACTTGGTTTTGATTCTCTACATGAAATGAAGGAGATTGGAACCTGTGCCGCCGCCAGTGCCGCCACCAGTTCCTCCGGTGCCGCCACCAGTTCCGCCGGTGCCGCCACCAGTTCCTCCGGTGCCACCACCAGTTCCGCCGGTGCCACCACCATTTCCACCAGCAGTTCCGCCACCCCCGTTTCCTCCATCACACCTGAAAGATGTTAATCTCGGAAAAATGGAGATGAAAAGCAGCGTCCTTCACTAGATTTCCGACTTTTTCCGCTGCGAAAAAAAAACTCGTTGGAATCCGTTCACCGAACATTGTTCCGTGCCTATTTTCAAGTGAGCAGTGCAGCGCGCGAGAGAGAGAGGGGAATACGGGGGTCATCGATCGCTCATGAATCTGGGTCTCGGACTTGGATCTCGGGTCTGGGTCTCGGATTTGAATGAATTGGAGATCACATAAATATGGGCATCTCATAGATCTGGGGATCTCATAAATCTGGGAATCTCATATATCTGGAGATCTCATATATCTGGGGATCTCATATATGTGCTGACTCACCCTCCACAGCTCCGTCTACAGTATCTGTCCATCATCTCCCTGTAGTCATTATGTCTGCAAAGTGACAGCTTGCAATAACAGTCAACTCCCAGATCCTGGAAAAACCTCTCTCTCTCTCTCTCTCTCTCTCTCTCTCTCTCCTCCTCCTCCTCCTCCTCCTCCTCCTCTCTCTAACCTCACACGAATCGCCGTTGCCACCAGTGCCACCAGTTCCACCAGTACCACCAGTACCACCAGTGCCACCACCAGTTCCCGTCGCGGTTACTGTAACTTGTGAAAACTACCGTACACCTACCTAAACTCACCCACAGCCACGAAAAACAGACCAGCGAGAAAGGCGCTGTGCATTTTTTAGCGAGTGACAATGCAAAAGGCGTGCTGCGCTATTTTATATGAAGCCATCGCAAACAGTTTGCCGCTACAAAAAAAACCATTGTCCTCATGCGATGTTCATGTTTGCTTTTTGCATCCGACAAATGATTAGAACAAGTGTGCACAGTTGCTGGCTTACACGCTTTATACAATCAGAAAATCATACGTTCAACATTCGTTTCAGGCAATTTTTTCCGGCGTATGATCACACAAAAGTGAAATTAGAATGATTAAAACTGATAACACTGTGGTCAACTCGATTTGATGCACAATAATTATAGTTGAGTTTAGTGTGATTTCGGTAACAGAAATATGGGTAAAGAAGAGATAGAGAGAATTGAATTGAATTGATTTACTGCCGATATCAAGAATACAACAACGGAGATGAAACACAAAGGGTTTAGTCTGAGTGAAGTATCTGTCGGTGGTTCCTTCTTGTCGGGATCCGACGTGAAGGAGGGGTGGTGTGCATGTGCTTGGTCTCACGCTTGGGTTGACGTTGCGACAGCCATTGTAGAAAGTGTACTCGGCGGTTTCAACTCCGTGCTCCGAGGATTCCTCAAATTCCAAAGCCAGCAGCGATAGAGAGAGATAAAGATTTATCCTCTGTTCATATACGCTCCAACCTAACCTCGATTACTAGATTCAGTCACAAAATAAGACACTATACAAAAAAACTATTTATTCGACATTGCATATCTTGATTGTCTTTGATTTGGATGGAGAATCGTTTATTTTCAAAGGCTCAAGAATCAAGATGACAAACAGATGACGTAACACGATGTAACACGCCAGAACACGAAACCATTTTATCGATACTTTTTTCAATTTACTAACTTCGACATTTTTCCAACCACAAACAAACGGTAGATTGATCAGAAAAATGTTAGCAGGTGTGCTCCGTTCTCAAACACTCAACTGTTTCATACCTGAAACAGCTGATCAAATTGAGCGAAACACGTAGTTTTTTTTTGTTTAGCAGCATTTCCGCTGAAATCCCGACATATCGTCCATGTTGTGTAGCGAAAGAAACAGTAATGGAATAATATGAAAGGCAAATGACAGAAAGGAAATGCATTCTGTTGGGAACCATGTTGAGGGAGAGATAATAGAGAGGAGAGAAGGGGGGAGAGACCCTTCAGTCGCATTTCCTTGACAGTCGGGTTGTTGAGCGCAGAGTGGACACTGGTCTGAAATGATACCCTTTCGAATATGAGAGAGGGAGAGATAGAATGAGAGATGAGAGAGAGAGAGAAAGAGAAAAAGAGAGAAACCCACCAGAAATCCTTTGGCCGACTGCTGCACTCCATCCTTCTGTATTTCGTGCGAGCGGATAATGTTCGTCACCTTCAGGTACTCGGCCTGCGCCGTCACCTGAAGGGGTACGGTATGTAGTAGGGTTACGGTTTATGGTACCACGGTATACGGTATCTCGATTACGATATGCTCACATGATCAGGTCCGTACACGACTCCCGACTTGACGTCTTTCGGAGTGGAGCCCTTGGCGTTCACATCGTAGTCGGCCCTAGAGATGGAGACTTTGAGGGAGAGAGAGAGAGAGAGAGAAAGAGAGAGAGGCCGTTCACTGACAGGACCAGGTCGGCTGCGTGCGCGCCCTCCCACGAGTACTGGAATCCGTATCCCTGGACAGCTCCGAAGTTGCCGAGGTTGCTGCCGGGGTGGCCGAGTTCCATGTAGAGCAGAGTGTTGTCCGGCACCCCCGCGTGCACACACAGAATCTTCTCCTCGATCAGACACCAGTACGACATGTTGCAGAACAACTTCTGCAACCGGAGTCTTCTCTCTCGAAATGGTGGAGAGATAAAAAGAGAGAGAGAGAGAGAGAGAGAGAGAGAGAGAGAGAAAGAGAGAGAGAGAGAGAGATGGTCCACCCACGTTGAACTTGTCCCACATGGCCTCGCTGTATTTTTGACGCACTCATCATAGAATCCATTGCACCGGTTGATGACCGGACACTCTGTGCAGCCCCGAAGAAAGAAGAACAGAGACGGGTAGATGAAAGTATTCTTACATTATCTGGCGCTCTCTTCACCTTCAACTTCGCTCAACTTCTATTAGGATTTTAAGACTGTGACCCTGAGCGAGTATAGTAGATCAAATTATTCTCCTATCGTAATCCTCAGGAGTGGAATAGGTCAAATTATTCACCTATCGTAACCCTAAACCAGTAGAGTACGTCAAATTATTATCCTACCGTAATCCTTAGGGAGTGGAGTAGATAAAATTATTCTCCTATCGTAAACCTTAGAGTGCAGTAGGTCAAATATCAAATTATTCTCCTATCGTAACCCTGAACGAGTGGAGTAGGTCGAATTAATCTCCTACAGTAAACCTAAGCGAATGTAGTATGTCAAATTATTCTCCTACAGTAATCCTAAACGAGTGGAGTAAGTCAAATTATTCTCCTACAGTATACATATGCGAACGTAGTAAGTCAAAATAATTCTCTTCAAATTATTATCCTCCTATCTCTTTCTCCCTCTATCTCTCCCTCTCTTTTTCCTCTCCCTTCCTCCCTCTTTCTCACTATGCCCTTCTCTCTTTTACCCTATCTCACACATTGTCTTCTATTTCCACAGTTTCTCTTTAGCGTTCTCGTCCCCTCTCTCTCCTCGCACGTATTCAGAAACTCGCCAGTTTCGACGCCAGCCGGGGCCGGGCCATCGCATCTCTATTCCGCAATTCACAGACAGAGAAAGAGAAAGAGAGAGAGAGAGAGAGAGAGAGAGAGAGAGAGAGAGAAAGAGAAAGAGAGAGAGAGAAAGAGAGAGAGAAAGAGATAAATAGGTGAATTGGAGATAGAGAGCTTCTCACCTCTCTTCAACGGTATGCGGCCAGTCCGCCTGCCTCTCTCGACCGGCCTCGGAAGTTTTGACTTGTTATTGCATTCCTTTTTTGCATTCCGTTATTGCATTCATGATCGTTTTCTTGACTATGAGTGTGTTTTATATGTGGTCTACAGCCAATAGCTGGTTCAAACTTGAGACAAGGGAAACCAAAAACGCTTTGCGGAAGAGTGTAAATGTCATGGGAATAGAGAAGAGAGAGAGAGAGAGAGAGAGAACAGGAGTGGTGTGCACTAATCTTCCATTTCCACCTCAAAAGCTCCTTCTTCGAATTTCAATTCGTTATTCATAGACAAATTTGCTGCACCATATTTGTGTAAACTATACGATACAAATCAAGTCTGCTGGAAATGTGAGTTTAAAATAGTTCTTTCTCAGCGATTCCCTATTTCATGTCTCTCTCCTTTCTTCTTTTTATCTCTCTCATGTTGCTTTTTGCTGTATATGCATTCCATCAGCGTAGATTATGTCTCCTCGCGAGAACTGCTTCATCAATGGAGCGAGCCTCAAGCAGCCGTTTGACAAACGGGGTGGGGAGCAGGCAGAGGTCGAGCGAGTCGCCAACGAGTTGAAGAGAAGTGAGTGTTTTTCTCCCTTCCACCAATCTCTCTCTTCCCCCTTTCTCTCTGCCGAGTGAAGAGATACTCTAGTTGTTTCATGGTGCATTGCGTGTGGGCGCTGTTGACGCGTCGAGGTTTCGATCCCTACAGCAAATGTTGTGTCTGTGTGAAACGAGTGTTTATGAATTATGAAAGACTGTGCTTTTTAACTATATTCCTATGTTTTCAGTCGACACGGGTTTTGGGAGAAAGACATGTTCGAGCGGGTGAAAGTTTACAGGATGGCCAACGACAAAAAGTAAGTAAACTTTTTTTCTCCCTTCCCCCCCCCCTCTCTCTCTCAACCGACTTTCGCACTCTCAATCGAAATGTTTTGCCGTTTAGCCCTCTTCTTCATACCATACTCTGGCCACATATTTTTCTTATAGACTTCTTGCACCATCGCTTCAAGATATTGTGGGAGTAGCGCGCGTTCTGGGAGACGATCAACTCGACGCGTCGCATGGAACAAGGCAGCACTCAAACTCGACCGATTCCAAACCAAATCACCGGCGTTGTTATATGTAGTAGAATAAAGTTTTGTAGTACAGTTTATTGGAATGTGGCAATGTCAATACAATATGAACTGGCGAAACAATAATGTGAAACTAGTTATAGCTCAGAGTCGAATAAAGTCCTTGAGTTTGCTGCAAGACAGACAGCAAATGTCCTGAAACCAAAAAAATCAATATTTTTGTTACTTAATATTTTAGTTATTTGTTAACTGTTATCTAGTATTTAATATTTTTTTCATAATTATAGAAAATTGATCTCACTATACTTGATCATTGGTAGATAAAGTAGTATGATTGGTTATTAGTTTTCATAAAGACCAAAAAGGTGTTAGATCGTTAACAGATTATCCAATTTACAACAATCTTGAAACGTATCGAATGACTTATAAATTTTGACTTAATGAAATGTATCGAAAGTATGTTAGACGTATTGAAAGTGTGTTCCACGTATTGAAACGTATCGTTGTATCACCTGAAAATCGCGGCTCTTGCAGTAGTGACGCAGTTTGCTCTTCGAATATCTCGAACACGTCTTCTCATTGAGGTTCTTGCAGTCTGCAAAATGAAAGTGGAGAGATTGAAGAGAGAGAGAAAGAGAGATAGAGAGAGAGATAGATAGATAGAGAGAGAGAGAGAGAGAGAAGAACTCGAAGAACTCACTAGCCATCGCCTTCTCATTGACGACGCACTCGCCCGCGATGCACCACTGAATTCAGAATACAGTAATCCCGAACTAGTATTCTAAATTACCGTACCTTGTGCCGCCCGCACACCGTACCATCTAGCGCCGGCAGGTAGTTCTTCGTCTCACACGGCTCGAATCTGAAGTACAGTATGACTACAGTATCCAAGTTACAGTATAACAGTACAGTACTCCTTACCTGCTCATCGATCGATTCTTGCACCACAGTCGCCGGCAGGGATCCACGTCTCGCTGTTTGTACTCGGGATTCTGAAACGATTACGGTAAGGATACTGTATAAGGATTAGATGAAAGATGTGATGGTGGGAATGACAACACCATAATACGACATGGTTTGTGTGTAACAACCCACATGCTTCAGAAAGCTGAATACACCAAAATCTCAGTCTTGCTATTATCATGACGGTGAAACCTAATAAGTCCTGTAACGTCATCGGAGAATCACGACAAGAATGATTTGTTCACACGTTGAAGAAGCTTTAAGACAAAGAATTACCTAGTGTTACAACTGTGAAACGTATGGAATGGACGTTAAGGCCCTTTTATACTCGCCGCCCGGTGCGTGCGGCTGCGGCTACGTTTTGCACCTTTCAGACTCGCCGCATCGAAAACGCATGCGTTTTGCGTTATCAACTTGCCGCACGTGCGGTGCGGCGGAGTTTCTCAGCCAAATTCAGCCGCATGCCGCGTTGCGTTTTACGATGCGGCGAAGTAGTTTTTGCTGATTTGCCGCATGCGTTTCAAAACGCAACCGCACCACATTTGCGTTGCGTTTAGTCTGAAACGCGCTTTAGTGTTATTTGCATATCTTGTCAATTCGTAATAGTGACCTACCGGGCACTCTGCGTACATGGGTCCGAATGCAATGCCGCACTGCTGATGCACTGTGAAGATCTCCCCCGGCATTCTGAAGAAGTCTCTCTCTCTCCCTATCTCTCCAGTCTCTCTCCTCACTTTTTCGCAATCGCACTCTCCGGCGCCTTTTTAGGCACGGTCGTCGGCTTGCGCACACACTCCGCTGTTTCGGATCTGAAAAAAATATCAATCAATGAATCGATAAATCCATATTATCGATTTATCGACGGACTCACTTGACGTGCGCGACGATCTGTCGTATGGAGCAGTTGGAGAAGACTCGGGAATTGGAGAAGAGACGGTCGTTCTCTGAGCCTGGAGAGAAGAGAGAGTGGGGGAAGAGAGAGAAAGAGAGAGATAGAGAGATAGAGAGAGAGAGAGAGAGAGAGAGAGAGAGAGAAGAGAAGAGAGACTCACCAGATGCGACCATGGCCATGAGATGGTTGTCTGCCGAAGAGCACTCTTTCGACTGCGGAGAACCGTCATGCACCGCGCCGAGACTGCAAAGGAGAGCTCTCTCTCTCTCCCTTTCTCTCTCTCTCTCTCTCTCTCTCTCTCTCTCTCTCTCTTTCTCTCTTTAACGCGTCTTGGTTCACCTTCTCCAGTTCTCTTCGCTTCATCATGTTCTCATTTTTGGCATATAAAACAATTAAGTTTGATATATGTGCATCCGTTTCATTTGCCTTTTCCGTTTTGATGTGCTTGAACTATGCCACAGCAGCTATGCTCACAGACACACAGAGACAATTGAACATTTCCTTATACGGACAGAGTGCAAACATTTCAAACTATGCGAGGCTGCACTATAAAACGACATATCACACTGTCTAAACAGACACGAAATGCTCGGCGTCTTCCTAGCTACAGTACTCCTGCATACCGTAACCGCCACTCTGCCGATACCGGGAGCTACTTGTGCCGATCTGGCTACGGACTGTGACTGCAAGGTGAGGAGAGAGAGAGAGAGAGAGAGAGAGAGAGAGAGAGGGAACAGAAACATTCTAGGTCGGTCTCTGCGTGAATCCGGAATACACCACCGTCATGGCTAAGATGTGCATGAAGACGTGCGGACTGTGAGTACTGTAGATCTGGCATACCGTAATACCGTATCCTAACTAACGTATACCTAGGTGCTCGGCGATCCCGATTCCCATTCCACCTATTCCTACGAAGGCACCCGGTGAGATTTTCGTGAACTATTTTCAAAATGACAATGAACGAGTCTTATTTAATGAAAAACACATCCCATTCAAAAGGGAGTGTACACTCTGAACTTCGA
Organism: Rhabditoides inermis; assembly: GCA_963966185.1. NCBI lineage: Eukaryota > Metazoa > Nematoda > Chromadorea > Rhabditida > Rhabditidae > Rhabditoides > Rhabditoides inermis. The sequence continues at coordinate 548,431 of CAWZYM010000367.1, read as the reverse complement.
TGTTGAGTTAGCACCCGAATGTGGAAATATGTTGAAATTGATGTACTTTTGTCAATTCAACTATGTGTCGGAGTTACCTACAATCCGGTGAAAAATTTTGTTGAACATTGTAAATTGGCACCAATTGACACCAATTTCTGCATTTGTATACATTTCGCGCTCAAATTTCAGCAACTTGCGGACATTTTCAGCAAATAGTTGTAAACTGACTCGTTTTCAACATATTTTCACATTCCGGTGCTTCAGAAATCAGAGTGTACACTCCCTTTAACAAAGCCGTGAAACGTAAGAGATTGATAATTCTATTAATCGATAAATCGATAGTTCAGAGTGCAAGGACACGGGTCTGGATTGTGTGGAGAAGATCGCTTTGTGTCTCGAACCGATCTACGCAACTGTCATGATCAAGCGATGCCCGATGACGTGCGGGATATGCGCACTGATTGGATGATCAAATTATCGATTTATTAATGATTATTGATTTTTTTAAATAAATGTTTAAGTGCTCACCTGTGTCCGAGCTCGTGCGCTGCGATCACTGCTGTGGCGGCGGCGCCTGAAACACGGCGGTTGAAGTCCCGCCCATTCTGGCCACGCCCACTGTATGTGTTTCTCATCCTCACTATAAGTTGTATTTCTTACAGGAATCCATGTAGCCATCTCTAAGCTAGAGTGCCTCTATTATTTTTCCCGTCAAGCCTCGTCCTCTCTATCCCCGCCCTCGCTCGCCCCGCCCCCCTGCAGCCCCGCCCACCAATGTCCTCGACGATGCTGCTGCTGGCGCCGATCTTGCATATCTCACCCACGTACGCCATGCCCTGTGTGGGGCTGTCGCCCTTCGAGTTGAGCAGGTCGAACCTGCAAGCTCCGCCCATATAGGCTCCGCCCACAGTCTGTTGATCGCCCCATGATTTCACTTTCTCGGAAATCAGGTACTGTTTCGAAGTATGTGTGGATATGGAGAGAGCATTGCTTTCTCTGAAGCGTTTTATAATTTACTGCAGTCGTGAAACGTATCTTGTAGAATTGTGTAAACATATATTTTATCTGTCGACTCTTCGTCTAAATAATAAATACGCACAAATACGACGCTTATTACATTCACATCTGCCTACATTAGCCTCGCCTTTTTTACTGTCATAGATTATTTCATTTCACTTCTCGAGGAGCTATTATACAATTATTATTACAACAGTCATGAAACATACTTCGTTGGTTTGGCTACATCTCTCTTATCGGTCTTTCTCAATTTGCTATTTCTTTCTCATAATCCTCGCCTCTACAAGCTCTACATGGCCCGCCCCCACAAGCCCCCCCCCCGCTCACTTGGTGATCATGATGGCGTGGTCGTGGTGGGGCAGGAACTCGGCGTATGACGTCACCCAGCTGGTGAGGCGGTTGATCGCCGAGATGCCAGAGACGGAGAGGTGCATCCTGAACACGCCCACTTCAGCCACGCCCATTTTGACCCCGCCCCACTAATAGATACCACAAAGTAGAGAATGGGGTTTATATGAAAGCTGTACTGAAGGCGTAATCAGTGAATCAGGCCCTTCGAAACGCTCATGATCAGTTTTGAAGATAGGCTCCGCCCACTCTCGCCCCGCCCACCCCGTCCCGTTTCCGGCCAGCTCGCTCTCTTCGATCGTCCGATTCGAGGAGTCGAACTCGGCGGCCATTTCGGCAGAGAGTGAGAGCATCGGACAGTCCTCCTCGCGCACTGAAAGACTCCGCCCATTTAGGCCACGCCCCTTTCATAACTGTATTCTCACCAAAGATATTTTGATACACGCTGAATTTCCGCCCATTCAAGCCACGCCCCCATTTTGTGAGAGGCATGTTTTTTTTTGAGAAGCACTGAAAACTATGCCTACGTTTCACCTGCGATATAACACCATACGTGAGTTTTCTCGACAATGTTGTCGACTTCATCTGTTCGCATCTAGAATCACTCTACACTCGGTACTCGGCTACTGAAAGACTCCGTCCACTCAAGCCACGCCCCCTTTATAATCATGTACCGCCACCCACCATTTGTGAGAGACATGTTCAATTTTGAAACGGGCTGGAAACATTGCATACGTTTCACTAGCGTTACATTAACATAATGTGAGTGTTTGCGACAATATACTTTTGTCGGCATCTAGAATACTTTTTTCGGCGCTCGTTTACCACTGAACAAGAATAGTACTGAATTGGTGATAGAAAGCCACACCCCTCTTGACCACGCCCCTTTCAGCCCCGCCCTCTTCCACTCACGAGTGAGATGAATGCCAGCGAGGCTGAGCTTCATCGGCACGCCGTCGAACCGCGCCGCGTCGTAGATGTGCTCGATCTGAGTGAGTGAGCTCCGCCCCTTCTCGCCCCGCCCCCTCTCGCCCCGCCCACCTGTTCATAGATGGCTGTGAGGTACTCGCTGGTGTAGTACTGTGCCGAGACGTGATCGCCACGCGAGATCTCCACGAAAGCGCTGCAAGATTCTAATGTTTAGTAAAAAAAAAGTTAATGGAAAGATAATAATGTATTTCCTGCAGTGGGAGACAGGTGATTTTTTTGAATCTCCGATTCTTCGATCGACACTGTTTGTGTGGGAAACTAACACATTTATGAACGGCACTTTATACAGTTCTCCGTGCGCACGATTTATTGTAATGATCACTGATTAAGTTAAGAGTGTGTTCGAAGTATTACATTGGAAATATTCGAAACGATTATGTTCGCCACGTGAAACGTAGGAGCATCAAGTATGAAACAGAGAGAGAGAGAGAGAGAGAGAGAGAGAGAGAGAGAGAGAGAGAGAGAGAGAGGGAGGGAGAGAGAGAGAGAGAGAGAGAGAGAGGGAGGGAGAGAGAGAGAGGGAGGGAGGGGAGGGGGTGGAAGAGATAGGGGGGGGGGGTTACAAATACTACTCACTTGTACAAAGAGTAATCCGCTATCATCAATATGTCCAATCCGTATCCTTCCACCCTCGGCGGCGGATCCGTTGCGTTCAGGTCGAGAGATTTGATCTGTAAAAAAACGTATATGTTTCATCTGTTTCATAAGATATGTGCCTTTTTTACGTGCCAAAAGAAAATATGGTAAACAAAAGGTGATGACATACATATAAAAAGATGTATTAATCTTCAATCTTCAATGATTTGTCGTTTTTCTTATCAACTATCATGTTCATGAACATACGTTTCACCGGTTTTATAACAACATAAATCATTTTTTCGGCAGTGATCCTTTCGTTGCGTGTAAGTGGGAGATAAAAAATCAGGTTCGTTTTTAAGATGGAGAGAGAGGGAAAAAGGAAAAGAGAGATTCCTACCTTCCAGAAAGCGACGCCTCCTTCGACCACCTTCTTCTTCAGCTTGATCACAGAGCCGACTGAAAAGTGAAAAAATTCAACTGGTTACAAAATATAACGCGTAATATTAAAACGTATCAGAGTGTAACGTACCGGATCCTAGGACACTAGCCAAGAGAAGAGCTCTCCGCCACAACATGGTTACAGTAACTCTACCAAACTGCGTGCACCGACCTAAAAACAACAATCAATTAATCAATCGTAACTGAATGTTAACATGAACATATGTTAACATAAACAAGACAGTAGAACCTAAAATGACAGATTCGTAGACTAACGCCGGGGGAAAGACCCGAGCGGGTCCAATTAATTAGCCGCTCCCGAGAGGGTGCATGGGCGCATGGTTCGGGTGGAAAACACATTGTAAACGTCGCAATCAAGGAAAAGTCTGACGAGAGAAAGCGATGTGGAAGCTGCCAATGCTGGGAAGATCACATAGCATAGGCGACCTTTTTGGTAGGAATGAGAACCCGAGAGGAAAGAGAGAGAGAGAGAGAGAGAGAGAGAGAGAGAGAAAGAGAGAGAAAGAGAGAAAGAGAGAGGGAGAGAGAGGGAGGGAGAGAGAGAGGGATGCGCGACGTGAATCATATGGAGTGGGTTATCAGTGAGTCACATCATTGTTTATATGAGACAATCTTTCGTGGCTGTCTCGGCTTTGCAACATGTGTTTATGGGAATCGTGACTCGCATTGTTACAAGAGACTGACAGAATAAACACTGCGCAATGCTCGTAAGGTCTCAAGACGAGACCTTTTTTATTAACAAAGTCAATTTTGTAATAGTATCCTATAACTATTGACAATAGATAATATATTTCATTTAAAGATAGTATATATATATATATATATATATATATATATATATATATATATATATATATATATATATATAGTGAGAGAGAGAATAAACATAATGAAGAGAACGAGAGTTGATATAGATCGGACCAGGAAGTTGCGATGTATCCTATTGATGTCAAGAAATGAGGTGAACCAATAGCACAGAAGACATATGGACTCCTCTTCTCCCCTCTCTCTCTCTCTCTCTCTCTCTCTCTCTCTCTCTCTTCCCTCCTTTCCATTCTGACCATAGCCGTATTCAGAGAATTAAGAGATCCTAGATGAATATAAAATTAGCGTAGTCGTCTCAAAGAGGTGTATATACATAGCGGTAGGCGTTTTATATCAGAGGATATCCCTCTCCATCTCTCTCTCTCTCTCTCTCTCTCTCTCTCTCTCTCTCTCTCTCTTTCTCTCTCTCTCTGTCTCTCTCCCTCTCTCTCTCTCTCTCTCTCTTTTGATTTGCACCCGTCGATTCGGGCAATTTATCACTGCCACTTTCTTCATGCAGATTTTGCGAGGAGCGTCCGTGTTATCTCAACACCACTTTACACTCCCCCGACACAACATTCGAAAAAAACCGAATATAATGAATCATTATTCATTATGAACCCGTTTCAATGCGTTTTCATCGATTCTGATCGTTCTCTGTTTTCTCGTCTAAGCCTTTTTTGTAACGTAATGTTCCTTGTAATATGCAGGGACAGTCATCATGGGAGCAAAAAACACACATTCTACCGTATCGTTTGGGTTGGTGGGTGGTGTCTTCTGATGCCATGGGAGACGGATCGCAGTAGAGTGACCACATCCCCGACGTCTTCCCTGCACTCTTGCTCTCTTCGCGATAATCTCTCCCAGCCTAAATGACCCATCCTCCCATTCGCGTGTCCAGTGTTGCATGTCCAGAATCGCCCGCATCATCAAAGCTCGAAAACGTATCGCAGCACGCCGAAACGTATGCGAACAATGAGCGTGAGAGAGACGAGAGAGAGAGAGAGAGAGAGAGAGAGAGAGAGAGAGAGAGAGAGAGAGTATTCGAAATGCCAGCGGCGCGGAGGGCATGGCTAGTGTATTGGGCTAGCCGCCCGAGGGGCGCGGTGGCCGCTATCGATCATAGCGAGTCGGCGAGAGAGAGAGAGAGAGAGAGAGAGAGATAGAGAGGGCCATCCGGAAGAGAGGGAGACCACCACTACCACCACTACTGCTCTATTCAATGCGGCCCCGCGCGCGCCTGGAATATTCGATACTACGACTCGCTTCTTTTAAGAAGAGCCGATTGTTGCTGTGTGACTTCTAGTCCCTAGCTTGCAGTTGTGATTAGCCAGTGACGAGGTTTCCGATGCAACTTGCCGACATCCTTACATCGCCTTCTAAAGTGTGGAAAAAAACCCGTTGTAGATGTTATTTTGTCAGATTGGCAGAGCGCATTGCAACTACTCCCATATTTTGAACAATTCCGTATCTTCGAAACAGTTGCAAATTCATTTTTAGTGCGCAATGCAACTGTGCCAACTTCCTATCATCTCCTAGGAATTAGCGCAAGCGTGGGTTCGATTCGACGAATGCGTTGGAATGTGAAGGAAGAGTTTCTCAAACTTGTCGAGGGTCTCGTTGTTGTTTTTGAACTTCAGTCGATGGATGGTCATTTTCGAAATACTCTCACTCTCTCTCTCTCTCTCTCTACTCAACTAACTGGTAGCTGTCACGTAAGCCATCACTTTCAGGCTCCACCCGCACATGTTTCCTCTCTCTCTCTCTCTCTCTCTCTCTCTCTCTCTCTGCCAAAGAGCCCCTCTCTCTCCTTCTCTATTGTTACAACAGGTGCCGCATCTTCGAAATGAGGAGCAGAGCGCCGTTCTCTCTCTCTCTCTCTCTCTCTCTTTCTTTTTCTCATCTGCCGTTCCCTCCTATGTGCCAACGAATCGCGCGCGCTTTCGCGCGCAAAAGTGTGATAATTCAACACTTTTGCATCTAATACAAATTTGTTTCGCATTGTTGTTTTAACTTCGTAAACACGCATGTCTATTCTACGTTTTCTGTCCGCCTAATGCACCTCCGCGTGTTTCGATCTCGAAAAAAAGAGAGACTTCCGTTTGCTCTTTCAAGGCTACGAAATCTCTTCTCCTTCTTCCAAGCTTTTAGCCCCCGGGGCATAAATATCTCGGATTACGCAAAGGATTCTCTCAGCTGGCTCCACTTGATTGTATTTGCCCTGTCAGTGCGTGTGAATAGTGGCAGCGCTTCCTTCTTCCCTCCCCTTTCCTTGCCTCGCCTTTTGTCGCATAGTAATTACTCAACCGTTCTCTACTCTCCTCGCCAGTAAACAACCCCGCCTTTTCTGCGATAATACCACGGCTATACGTTTCAGTACTTCTTTAAACTCTGAGTTGCTAAAAATGGACAATCAGATATCGGTGTGACATGTTTCGTTTTCCGGGACACTCTTTTTCTGTCATGTTTCCACTGCTGTACGTTTCACTGGTTTCCTTTAGATCGTGACAAATACTTTAACGATATTGTTACATTCGTGTTCATAAAAACTATCGATGTCTTCGTTTTACAAAACCTTCTTGAATGTATGTCGCGTACGTGTCAAGGGTTTTTTAAAACGCGAATATGAAAAATAGGACAATTTCATATCGTTTTAGTCTAATAGTGATGCGTTCCTTTATTTCAAAAGTTCGCGTTCACAAACACTTCTTTCTGTTATCTTTTCATCGCTGTACGTTTCAGAAGACAAGCCAAATCACGTACGTTTCACTGATCCTTTGGATAAACAAAAGTTCATGAACGATAATGCTCTAATCATCTCATCTTTCTAACCTAACATTTCAAAAGTTTCGTGATCTGAATGCTTTACAAAAAAAAGCAAGATAAAGAGACAAGATAATGATCTGTTCTTGCTAACATTTCAAAACTGTTCCCGGTTCTGAAGCACTCCTTTTTATTTGAAAGAACATCCCAGTTTTCTAGCACTTGAAATGTTCCGTGTTCCGCCGCCCCCCCCCCAATTCGATTCCTTTGCGCACTTGATATCCGTTACTGCGCAAGAAAGAAGAAAAGAGAGAAGGGCAATAGAGTCTAGAGGGGCAGCGGCAGTGAATGTCTTCTTCTGTCTCCCCAACCAACCACCCTAAAAACGCCTGTCCATAACCCTTGCACGCTTCTTATATCGAACCGAGAAGGGATATAGGCGGATGTGTGTCCCTCCTTCCCCCCTCTCTCTCTCCCTCCCTCCCTCTCCCTCTCATTTCTTGTGTCTTTCTCGCAAATTGGTGGCACCAGCCGACGACCCTTTATCTTTTATGAGCGCATTAGCTGGGAGCCGCAGATGTGACCCTTTCTTCGATGAAAATATGATCATCGTTATAAATATATCCGCGTACGTGTGTATTAGTTTTTCTTTGAAGAAATGCTGGGACCCATATCTTTTCTCCGATGAAAATATGAGCGTCGTAGTTTCGTTATGTACTTTTTTGCGCGAACGTGTGTTTTTGCCCCGCTTGATATAGTGTTAGCGATCAGTCGATTCGTCTTTCCATCCGCGTTTTTCCCGAAATGGCGGCGCCTTTCATGTTTAGCTGGCTGTGCATAAATTGGCTTGACATCTGGCTAGTGTGTTTCGGATACGCTAAATGTATTGTACCCCCTCCTTTCTCTCTCTCTCTCTCTCTCTCTCTCTCTCTGTCAGAATAGAGGGTGGGTGCAACATCACTCATACTCCCTCTCTTCCTCTACCAAATCCCCTAGAGAGAAGGGCAACTGGTGGTCGGGACATTCCTTATCTGCATGATCTACACCCACCCTATATTGATCTACTATGACAGGAAGCGGATACTCTCCCTCTCTCTCCCTACCTCCCTCCCTCCTTTCTCTCCCTCTCCCTCTCCCTCTCCCCCCCCTCTCTCTCTCTCTCTCTCTCTCTCTCTCTCTTCTCGCTCTCCCTGCTCCCGTTAGTTTACACGCCTTATTCGGTATTCCAAGCGCGCGTTATGTAAACGGTAAACTATCGCGTTTCAATGTTTCTCACGACTTCCGGTCCCCTTATGAATATGCTAATTTTCCGATATGCAAATTTCAGGCGTGCTTTTATGACAAGATGATGAAGAAGTTGTTCGGACGCGGGAAGAAGCTGCGAAAATCGAAAAGTGAAATCAATGAGAGGTCTGGAGACTTTTCTATTTGGCTACGACTTTTCAAATCAAATCAAATACTTCAAATCAATTTCTTTAAAGGTACACTGGCGACTTATTTTTGACTCGGAAAGTTTAAAAGAATCATATAAATCAAAATCTTAATCGATTTGTGAGAAAGAACAACGATTATCCGTTGCTTTCAAATGGTGCAACTCGCTGTTGCAACATATTATTTCAAACAATCAAAATTGGTCCCACCACGACTTCCATTCCGTTTAACTCTTCAATACTGCAGAAATAGCGAGAGAACACATAATCCCAGACAAAAGAAGCACGATCACTCACTATGTGGCTCAATGCGTGTGTGCGCTGCAGTGGCACAGACCTCGCCGGTTCGAGTCCTGTCTACGGCAAATGTTTCGCATGAGTGGTAATGCGCGTTCAAGAGAGCTAGTTGCAGAATTAAGTCGCCACTGTTCCTTTAAATGGTATCGCTATTTCATGACCTCATATTTAGAACATATACATCGTCCCGGTCTTATGGGTATGACTTTCCCCGATGATTCCGAGGCCTCGAGGACTCATGATTAGACCTGTGTGATTGATGCATATAGTTCCACTTGTAGTTCCACTATATACTATACACACTACATACTATACACTATATACTATACAATATCCACTATATAGTTCCACTTGTAGGCATCGGAAGACGCGTCAGATTGATGACCGCGGCGATTCAGTAGTTTTACAATGATAGTGAAACGTAGCCTGGAACTCAACACTCACAACAGAAAATGAGGGAACAGTGCAGGATTGAAACGTATCGTCCACAACAAAACCACGAAACACATTCGTTGTATGGAAGGAAATGCACACGAAACGGAACGTATTCATTTATGAAACGTATCGTCTACGAAACGTATCCGAAACGTATCCGTTTCAGGACAGAGAACGGCGACGCGTCGCATAGCGAGTGCCTTCCAACGAGCAAGTCAACGAATCTCACGTGAGTTACTAGTTAGTAATTATAGTTATTACTAGTTAGTAATTATAGTTAGTTACTAGTTAGTAATAATAGTTATTTTTGTGTTATTAACGTTCATTAATAGGTAGTTATTGGTAATTTTCTGTTTTGTTTTGTAATAATTATGGTTGATTCTTAATTTGTTACGATTTAATTCGGTGAAGATTGTTGACGATTGTTAGATCACTTATGTTGGGTGCGTTTCTCACGCTGGTTATAGCGAATCGGAATAGTTTTGAGATAATGCTTCTTATAATCTCCGAATGAGTGATGTTGACTCGCACCCCATATAAATTTTCATTCTGAATGACATCTCCTTTCGAATGATTCGATAGTTTCTCAAGCCGAACATAGCGAATGGGAAGAGTTTTCGATAACGCACGCTCGTTACCGGGTATTGAGTTTGGTAATATTTGGTAAAACAATTCTTTCTGGGATTTTTATGTATTTCGAACGACCTTGTTTACGTCTAGAAAACTTACAACATACATTGTACTAAATCTACAGCCATCTCGGTTGTTTCAAACCGTTTTGAGTTTTGTACATATGATGATTATTTCCGAACACTTTGTTTGATTGATTTTATTGATTGATTTATTCCAGAAACGCTGTCTGTTCGGCGGACGACTGGGACGCGGTGTGCTCAAGCCAAGGAGGAGACGAGAAGAAGGAGAAGGTAGATCTCTCTCTCTCTCTCTCTCTCTCTCTCTCTCTCTCTCGCTCTCGTTCTCACTCTTTCTCTCTTTCTCTTGATCTTTCTCTTTTTGAATTTCTGTCTCTATCCCCTCTCTTTTTGTCTGTCTCTCTCACTCCATATCTATCCATCTCTCTATTTCATCATTTTTCAAACGTCTTGCTCTTATCTTAAACTTGAAATGTGCCGTGTCCCGGAACGAATTTCTCTTACCGTACCCCCTCTTGCAGTTCGATCACGAGCTGGACAAGCACATGATGCAGACAATCACCGACGTCAAGTTCCTGCTCAGGAGGTCAAAGTTCACGGCGGTCGGTGAGTAATCAATAGAATCGGTTTTTAAATGTGTCATGTTTGTTTTTTTCCGTGATAGGTTCAACAACATTTCATTTCTCGAGTATCGTGAAAGTTAATTATAGGCTTGGGCCGTCAATATCGAGTGTAGAATTTCAGCACATATCATAATATTATTATCGCCTTCAATCCAAACACGACACTGTGAAAATGAAACAAAAAAATATTGACGTAATCCGTATTTTGCAGTTTGTGTTATGTGTTCCGCTTTGTAGTTTGTAGTTTGCTCTTTCCAGGCGAGGTGAACTTCCAGCGGGACTGTCTCGATGCGCACAACCACGCGAGAGCGCGGTACGGCAGCCAGCCGCTGCAGTGGTCACAGGTGGGGGAACGCATTCTCTCTCTCTCCCTCTCTCTCTCTCTCTCTCTCTCTCTCTCTCTCTCTCTCGTTCTCCACCTTCTCTCCCCCCCCCCTCTCTCTCTGTTCCTCTCTCTCTTTTCCTTTCTCTCTCCCTCTCTCTCTCTCCCTCTCTCTCCCTCTCTCTCTCTCTCTCTCTCTCTCTCTCTCTTTCTCTCCATCCACCTCTCTCTCTCTCTTTCTCTCTCCCCACCTCTCTCTCCTCTCTCTCTCCCCCTCTCTCCTTCTATCTCTCTTCCTCTCTCCCCCCTCTCTCTCTATCTATCTCTCTCTCTCTCTCTCTTCCTCTCTCTTCCCCTCTCTCCCCCCCTCTCTCCCCTCCCTCTCTCTCTTCTCTCTCTCTCTCCCCCTCCCCTCTCTCCCTCTCCTCTCTAACTGATCCCTCTTTCCAGGAACTCGCCGACTTGGCCCATTCCTGGTCCGTGAAACTCGCCGACAGAGGCAGGATTCTGTTCCCCGAATTGCCAGGTTCGAAATGTCTCCGGGTCCCGCTACGAATTTCAGATCATCTTTTGTGTTACAATTCATGAACAAACTGGGTCCTGACGCGAATGTTTTCTACCGTACCCATTCCATTTTAGGCCTTGGCGAGAACATCTTGCTATCGGAAGCCAATGAGCAGCAGCATTTGCCGACGGGCGCGGAGGTACGTTTTTTTATCGGACTGACAGAAAATTGTGAGCAAAACGAAAATTGTTCTGTTTCCTGTACAACTCTCATTCTTCTCATACTGACTACACTACCTATCAGACAAACAACTGACCACAAAGACTAGCAGAGCAACAAAAAAAATGAGAAAGAAATGTAACAAACAATATTTAATTGACTATCAAGTGGGCTCAAAAGTAGAGAAGAAACATAATCTTTGTGTCTCATCATTTTCCAATCAAGTATATAATTATAAATACGATTGCAGGTAGTGGCTGGGTGGGAGGAGGAGAGCCAGCACTTCAACTTCGACCAGCCACGGTGGCATCCCAGTGAGTGCGGAAGCAATCAATAATCAATCGATAACCATTCAATAATCAATCGATCGGCTGATACGCGTACTAATATTAGTAACCGTTTACTCACGTGAACGCTTAATATCACAGTGATCTCAGTGTTCATCTCACTGACTCAGTCTCAGTGAGTGCGAGACGATTCAATTACTCAAAGACTTTTCCGAAAACTATCAATATACTTTAATCGATACGAAACTGTTTTGCTAGAGCACTATCGAGTAATTCACGGGGATGTAGTTTATAAGTTATTAGTATGAATAAGAAAACATGGCATCAGTGAAGTGGAAACTCCACGCTTATTTATATGTTTCGCTAGAAACGTACACGTATGACACAACGTTTTCACTTCTTCGACTCCGCCCCTTTCGACCCCGCCTCTTTCAGAGAGCCAGCACTTCTCTCAGATGGTGTGGCGAGACACGCAAGAGATCGGAGTCGCGCGGCACTGGAACACTGCCAAGGTATATATCGATCGATTATCGATTTATTGATTGATCATTGATGAATGGATATTTGGATATTGATCGATTATTGAATTATTGATTTACATATACCTTGATAACTGATTTATTGATTTCAGAACTGTGTCGCTATTGTGTGTTTCTACCGACCGGGTGGCAACAACAACGCTCCTGGTTAGTTTTCACGATAAAAAAAATTAGAAACAAAAAAAAAACCCCTTACCCTTACTGGTACACGGATCTCGTTTCAAAGATATATCACATCCTTTTTCATGAAATGTAACCTTTTTCATGCAACGTGTGTAGCTTGTGAATATGTTTCATGTTCATAATAACCTAGCACTGAGCGTCATAATTTGAACGCCATAATAATGTCGCATAGTCATATCATTTCATTTCACTGTCTTCTGCAAAACACAACGCGTTTTGTCGACAACAATAGGAACACAACAACCGATATATAACGATGTATTCGTTCATTTCTGAATATCTTACACATCTGTTATACAAAGTAGTAATACAAATAACACAATTTTAACAATATCACTATTTTAGAGGCGAGTTCGCCCATAACAGTATTAATAAGAATAGTGAAAATCTGAAGTAAACAGTAAATATTATATTAAAATAACAAACCAATTAAAAAATGGAATTCAGGTGAGTTCGCGCAGAACGTGCCGTCTCGGGACGCGTCCATGTCACCTGCGCGCAGTCTCGCCTCGCAGATCAAGAGATCCGTCACGATATCCACACCCGATGCGAAGGTTCGAAGGAAGCTGTTATATAGTTATAACGGGCTATTGATACCTCAAATGCTGTCTGGTAAACATTCGGCGAATTGACTGCCGTACGATGATTGGGGGATGACCTATTTGCTCGCAATGAGTTGCTTGCTGTGGGGTAGATCAGAAGAAGACAATCAGTCATAGCTCTCGGCAATAGCACGAAGCAGACGGTTATGGCACCGTATTTTGAATTACAAGCGAAGTAGATCGAAAACTATCACTTTTTTATAGGATAGGGTATATTTTTTTTCTTTACGTCATAAAGATTGTGTTTTTTATAGTAGTTAGAACTTACATGTTTAAACTGATCTCTGAGAAAACATTATCATTAATTCAATTCAATTCAATTATTTATCATTGCGTATTCAGAAAACATATGGGGACAAAAATGTGTGGCTGTAATAAGTGGTGCAACGTATTTGTGATTAAGATCAAATCAAAGAATGGTAAAACAGATACAAATGCGTATGGGACAATACAACAGACATATGTATATGAAATGAATGTACTCTGTTACATATACTGGGGAGACCGTACCCGTATCGATCAGGAAGCGCGGATGCGAGATGGTTCAATCATGCATTTTCTAACCTCCTCTTTGAAAGAACCGGTGTCTCTGATAGCTATAATGTTAGATGGTAGGGAATTCCATATTCGAAACTTGCGGTGAATGAATGTCTGTGTTCTAACGGACGGATCAAAAGAGGGTACGATTCGGTGGCAGTGAGAGTGTCTCGATGATGTGGATATGATATTATAGATGGCGGATGAGTCAAAGACGGTGCGACCGTGTACAATTTTATGTATGTAGGCAATATCATTGACTGCTCGTCGTGACTCGAGAGTCTCCAAGCCTAGCAGGCAGAGTCTGGCAGAGTATTAGTCATTGTGATTCCCCTAAATGCATTTAGTGGTACTCAACCAATCGCTACTAATTGAAACACTTCAAATTACTATTTATAATTAATATCAAATTATATTCCGAATTTTTTGTTTGCAAAATAAAAATAATGTTTGGTAAAATCGATAACGATCGTTATTCCAGGTCGACCCTTGCTGAGCCGGTCCGCCGCGCTCCAATTGACGCGCCTCTACTGTGCAGAGGCGCGCGTCGGACTAGAATATTCCCGTGTGCTACTATTGACGACTGTCGACGTCGTGGAATATTGCCTCACTCTATCTGTTCTGCCCAGTTCTTTTCTCACGCCCCGATTTCTTGATCTCCGTTTTTGTCTTCCCGCTAGATATCGATTGCGCTATTGATCGATGTCGAACTGTGATTGTGCCACCCGCTTATCGATTGATATCGATCGTATTCCATGTGCATCTTTCAACCATGTAATATTTTGACACCGTTTTATTGGGAATAAAGCAATTGACGTTGAAAAAAAAACAATTTCGTGACACACCGAGAAAATGCGACCGTACACACACAATCCACTTTTGGGAGAGTGAACGAGAGACGCCCCCAAATAAGAACAACGCTTGAGCCGATACGCGTACCCTACACATGTAGATTAGGGGAAAAAGAGGGGTAGCATCGTGGGTGGTCCGATCGATAACGGACCACCCACGAAGGACCACCCACGGCGAATAGAGGAGGAGGATAAAGCTGGATAAAGAGAAGAAAGGGAGAGAATATCTCTTACGGAACGAGGAAACAGGTACATACATTAAAAAACATGATTGGCAATGCGAATCCTTATATAGCAATGTAGCACCTCGTCGTTGTTAGTATACGGTTGCCTGCGGGATACGGTAGGTGGGGAGTACGGTATTGTGAAGAGATACAGTGACAATCTCTCTCGTGTGTGTGCGTGTGTGGCAGTCGACCCGTGTTCCATTGTTCGGTTTGATCAAATAGAGAAATCGATAAATCGGTAAATCAATAGTATCGATCGATCAGCGCGTGCCGTTGAGGAGACGCGCCGACTCACTGGCTGTGGACGGCACCGCGGGGCTCGGCTGCAATCGATTTATTGGTTTATTGATTTCCGGGGGATTATTGATTTATCGATTACTTACCTGTCCAGTTCCCGTGGACGCACCCAGAGTTGTTACCAAAGTGGTGGAGGGAGAGAGCGGGGTTTGCTGAAAGAGAATTTATTAAATTTGTTAAAAAAGACACCCCCCGAAGAGACTTCTGGAAGGATAGAGAAAGACCGAGAGAGAGAAAGAGAGAGAGAGAGAGAGAGAGAGGGCTGAATAGAAGGAGTTGAGAGGTGCAAGCATTTACATGTGTCGCCTTCGCAATTCTTTAGCTTCCGTTCTAAATGCGCTGTTTACACATTCGAGGCTCGAGGGTAATTATCGTAAATCCCCGCAGGCGAAAAAGGCGTGCGAACCTTTCAGAAAGACGTACTTATAGTACCTCATTCCAGAAAGACGTACTTATTTGTCAATGGCGCGCTTTGGTCAATAAACAACTTTCTGAGAGCATATCAAACACGCAATCTCACTGTTCTAGTGAAAGCTTATGTAACATACATTCGCTGTAAGCTTGAATATTGTACAGAAGTGTGGAGCCCATCTAGCGTGCGCATGGTGAACCTGTTAGAGGGCGTGCAACGCTACTTTACGCGACGCATCTGCCATCGAGCCGGTCACCTTTCCCTCGGGTATTCTGAGAGGCTCCGCCTGCTGGGTCTCGAGACACTTGAGTCTCGTAGATTCTTGAATGACGTCACTTTCCTCTTCAAAATTGCCCACCATATTTCGCCGTTTGATGCAGATGGTATATTCAATATCATTCCAACATCAACAAGGCATTCACACAACATGCGAATTATCCCTTCTTTTGATCCTGCGAACAAACTACTCACGAGCATTCACAGAGCCTATACTTACTGGAATAGCCTTTCTTCTGATGTGGTGGGAGTGCGAAGTGCGGAGCAGTTCAGAGAACTTGTCAGATCTGGATCTGGCGGTTTCCCGTTGTCTCGGATTCGTGCATCATGACTGGAGAGTTTGGACGTCTCTCACATGTCATCTCTTGTGCGCATGTATCTGTGTCCCACACTTCATACGTTCCATTTCGCCTTTGTCTCCGCCAGTTCCCTTGAGCAAGGCGCGGTAGTAGCTCATCTCGTTTTACCCCACACACTATCGTATTATCACTGTAATGTCCTTTTACAACTCGCACATTTTAATCACCCTTATATGCGATACATTGAATTGAATTGAATTTATAGTCGACAGTGTTCTATAGAAGCGCAACCACCTACTCGGTGGCAAACATCTGTGCAATTTGGCCAAACTTAAAAGAAGAGAGCGATGTACGTTTTGATAAGTAACGAGACAGTCCTTCGACGTTTCCGTGGAATCCAAGGAATCCAACTGGCTCGTTGCGTATGAACAGTACTGTGACATCACACTTCTTTGTGCAAGCGACGTCTACGATTCTGCTAATTTTGAGCGATCGACGATTTCATCAGAGAACATTCCGGGATGGAAACAATGGCTTGTAGTGATGCACTATGCGATGGCGATGTTCGCGGAAGCACCGGTCACACGCAACGACATGTTCGTGTCTGAGAGCTATGCGAGATTGAGAGAGAGAGAGGAGAGAGAGAGAGAGAGAGAGAGAGAGAGAGAGAGATAGAGAGTGAGAGAAAGAGAAAGAAAGATAGTTTTGCTCGTTTAGAGTGCGTTAGTGGTTATTTTCACTCACTCACGTCAGAGCAAGACACCCTTAGCGTTACAGCATGGTCAGTCTCTTCTAACTTCACTGTCCATCTCTTGTTATACGTAGAACCCCTTTCGAAGAGACTGACTACCACGTTATGCAAAGTAAACAACCGTGCAACGTAAAAACGTACGAAACGTACTGAAACGTAACGTGGAAACGTACCGCGTCGCTGTTCCGCCGCACGCTGGCAGCAGATCCACAGACCTGGACGGATATGGAGTTGTTGTTGAGACTGCCCCCGTTCAGCTGCGACAGTTGCGAGACATTCTGTTAGTGGAGAGGGGGTGAGTGAGCAAGTGAGTGAAAGAGTCAAGTAGCGGTCAGTCTCTTCGAAACCCGCCCGAATGCCTCCAAAAACTTTTGCCTTCGAGAATTGCCTTTCGAATTGCCCTCAGAACACTCTCGAATTGCCTTCGAAATACTTCCGAATAACCCCGAACACTTCGGAGTGCCTTGCTCTGCCTTCGAAACACTCCCGAATGGCTTTCGAAGAGACTGACCGCACCTTTACGATACGCCTCCAATACACGATCAAAATATCAAACAGCGTGTTTCGAAGGCGTTTTGAAGGAGTTGTCTCGAAAAGACTGACCACATTTTCGAGAAAGCGTTAGAGAAGTGTGAGGTCTTTTCGAAACATTCGAAACGAGCCAGCATTATTTTTGCAAAAAAAAACACTGGTCCCCTGTTGGAAGCAGTTAGGAAGGGAGATTTGAAGGGTCTGGCCGCTAGTTTTGGCAAGCTGGTGTGTTAGAGGAGCGATCTCTTCGAAACCCAAAACATTCTCGAACACGCTGTTTAGTCGTAGGGTGAGGAGGGGAGTTTTGGAAGTTTTTTTGTCGAAGAGCACAATTTCAACGTTATGTAAGCATTAGCATGAACAAAAAGACCATTTACACTCGATAGTCATTTCATAAGTAAGTCGTAAGCATTAGCATAAGCGTGCACACCTTCGTATAGGGATCGGAGGGCCGTCTCACCGAGGCCTGCCGCTGCTGGCACTTCTTGCACGACTGCGGAATGAACACCCGCCGGAACTCCTGCAACGATGATCGGATTAGGCCCCGCCCACAGACGCTCCGCCCCTCACATTAATGAGTTATGGAAAAAATTTGGAACCTGATATAATAGCATAATTATATATAGTTGAATATGTTCTTTTATAATATTTAAGATTATATCATACAATGATTGACTACTCCCCTCCCCGCCCCTCCAAGCCCCTCCCCCCACTCTCACATTTCTGAACTGTCCGGACATGGAGCAGTAGATGATGAAGGACATGCATGCTCCACAGAGTGAGAGCAGGTCGAGCACATCTCCCACGTTGTTATACACATGACGGCGGAACTCCTCGCTGAACATGCCCGACAGAAGGGCCATGATGCCTGCAAGGGGCTTATGATGTGCAGGTCATCGAGTGGGCGGCGTACTGTATGTCTGAATGAGAGACATGATGCATGCACTATCATGAGACCGTGATCTTATTTATTAGCGTGATCTCAGAGCGTTAGACTCTTCCGATAGAAGGGTTTATGAACGAAGTTAGATGAGTGCGAGATTCTTGGTGGAATACGAGAGAAAGAGAGAGAGAGAGAGAGAGAGAAAGAGAGAGAGAGAGATACAGTCTCCCCATACCCTGTGGCAGCTCCGTCACGAGGAGGACCACCACAATGGCGAGTAGCATGTGCGTCGTTCGGTCGGCCCGCTCACCGCCGTTGCGGCCCCTGCAAATAATATTATATGTATTAATATTACAAGTTACAATATTGTATTTTGGATGTTTTGTATTTCGCACTCCCCGCCGTTACTGCCCCTGCAACGACAATCATCATAAAGTCCGCTCCACTTCTTCAGGAGTACAATTATCAAGCACATTGCATATTCAGTGACACATTTTTTTTTTAAATTTTTTTGAGGTTCCATCCGGCTTCTTATGAATTATGTTATGTACCTTCAATGTATAAGTGTCATCAAACTATGTCTTAGAGCGATTCGCAACTCACCCAGATAGCCAGATACATCCAACCCCTCACTCCTTCCCCGGGAAATACTTGCTACAAACAGATTCCCTTCTTGTTTTTATTCCTATGTCACCTCATCTCTCATTCTACTCATCGTCTTTTTCACTCAGCAAATAATGGTATGTATTGTTTAATTCATTTCCGGCGAAAATACAATGTGTTTTGAAATTTCGACTGCTGTCTACACAATTTCACAATAATGAAAGAATTGTTCTCCGTTTCTATTATCTATTATCTGTGCTTTCTCCTATATTCTTCTGACTACGGCGTGACTCATACATTCATATGACAGACTTCATTTGCAGATGGCTTCCCCCTTCTCTCTCTCTCCTCTTTCTTTCATTATTGGAGCGATCACAGTACAAGGTGCTTCAATTGAGAGCAAAATGTTAATTTTAATCAAAGAAGACCCCTTCGTAGTGTCGGGTAGTGCGCGCTCGCCACACACACACAGCGTGAAATGCACTACGCTACACTACTCTCTTACTCATGCGTGTTTATTGCAAGCTCAAGCGCACGCAAAGGGGAATTTCGAGAATTCTCAGTAAGGGGGAATATGATCTGCGGAGGAAAGGACGTTGGTACCCCCCTCTCTCTTTCCCTTTCTCTTCCTCTCTCTCTCTTCCTCTCTTCCTCTCTCTCTCTCTCCTCTCTCTCTCTTTTCTATCTTCGCATTCAAACGCAACACACACTCTCCTTTTTAATGAATCAACAATAAATGATGGATGATATCTCTTCTCGAAATAGACCACACACAGTCGAAAATAGACTCAACTTCGCACGCTCATTTCCTCGTTCGTCTGTTTATAATTATATTTTTCACTGACGCTTTAAGTTCAAAAACGAAAGTGTAAGTGTACGTGTAAAAAGTGGTTACTGTGTAGTGAAGCAGAAAGTAGACAAGTAAACAGTGAACAAGTAAACGTTATGGCGAACTCACTTGATGCTGCCGGTTCTCGCTATATCCTTCGGGGCCAAAGGAGTGAGATGCTTGCTGCTGCTTCTTGTTCCACTGCTCACCACGTTGTTGCGAGAAGATTTGAGCAGCCGCTGCCGGTTCGCTTTTACCTCCTTGAAACAGATAATTGGTCCCGCCGCGAAAGTGCTGCCAGTGCCAACGAACCTTTAAGATTCCTAGCAGCAAGTAGACGAACAACGAGAGCAGCATGCACGGCAGCAGCTTGAACACGAGCCCGGAAATCCAGAACGCCATGCGGAACACCTTCAAATGAGCGTTAGGGTCCCGCCACGATTGACGTGACTCACCAGGCACTGCCGCGCCATCGCCATATCGGCTATGCCGGGTAGGTAGGCGGGAGCGTCGTAGTGCGCTGGATCCAAGATCACGCACGTGTTGTTTAACCTGAATACGGTATTGTGATAATCTGCGCATCATAGAACATAAATCAAATTCTCACCGCATCTCCGTGATCTTATAGGTCAAGAAGTTTGGCGCGTTCATGATCGAAACGAAACATATCACAGTCGCAATCGCGATGTACGAGTGTTTCAAGCCGATCTGAAACGATTCGTTGTGGGACACATTTTCCCTGAATTCATTTTGGTCCCGCCACGAACCTGCATGCCACCTTTGCCGCGGCTCCGCAATGTCATATAGCGTATCAGCGCGAGCATGACTGAAAAACAAACGTGTGAGTAGTGTTTCCGATCATTTGCCCATGGCTTCCCGTTATTGGCATCGTTGTGTTGTGCACATGACAGATGTTGTTATTAGAATGGCAGGCTTGAAGGCATTTGCATGTTGCATCCCTACAACCTATGCAACAAACGTGGCAATGTTTACGCGGTTCCCTCCAAAGTGCTGCCGTTTCGGGGGCAATATTGAATATTTGCATTCCTCCATTCGAATATTTTCTCTTCCTCATCGCTGTGGGCAAAGGTCGGGTAGATAAGGAAAAGGGAGGCGGCGGCAAAAGAAGGGATTTTTTTGGGTTCTTTCTTTTTTGGGTGATTTGGTCTCCTTGGAAAAACAACATGTCTGTCGCGTGGTCATGAGTGAATGAAGAGATGAAGAAAATATAATTTTTCCCCCTACGTATATCGCGATAGCTGTGACGATTACAAGCATGCAAAAGTCTGTGAAAGTCTGTCCCTACCGGAATAGATGCATTTAGAAATAGTAGACTCTAAGACACCTAGATTCTCTCTCTTTCTTTCTTTCTTTCTGTCTGTCTCTCCCTCTCTCTCTCTCTCTCTCTCTCTCTGTCTCTCCCTCTCTCTCTCTCTCTCTCTCGTAAACAGAAGGAGGGAGGACACGTGGACTCGTGCTAGCAACCTGACCTGATAACGATAACATCTATCTTACATAGTATCACACATGTGTGCACTTACAAACCTATGCAAGCTGTGTTCCGAGAAAGAGAGAGAGAGAGAGAGAGAGAGAGGGGGGGGGAGAGAGAAAGAGGTAGAGAAATGGAAGGGGTTGTCGGTTTTATCTCACAAAAATTACCCTATTTCCTAGTCAATTACATGTATGCTAATTGTGCGAAACTGATTCAAATTGCTTGTGCATTGACATTGACTATGCAACTTTTGCTGTAGACGAACGATAGAGAGAGGGGGGGGAGAGAGAGAGAGAGAGAAGGGGGGAGAGGGGGAGGGGAATAATTGTCGCAATTTGAGTCAGCACATCGTCTTTTTTTCTCTCTCGCGCAGTTCCCACGAATTAGCTCCACTAGTAGGCAATAGAGCATCAAAGAACGATGCACGTTTTCGCGTCGGGACTCCGACGTCATTCGATCGCTCTCATATTCACGAAAAAAATGAATAGGTTGTTATACGTTAAGTATGTCTGCACTTACTCACGGCAAAAAAAACATTAAGTAAGTATGAGACGCAATCATAAGGTCAGAGATCTTCCGCATAAAAGTGCACTGGGATGAAATGAAGATAAACATCGAAAGACCCCCCGAGGACAGGACATAAAGAATCAGACAGAGAGAGAGAGAGAGAGTCCGTGGACTGTCCGATGTGGAACTTGTCGGGAGGATACAGGCATAAAGACATCTCGACTCACCCGACAGCCACACACCACTAGAGAGCTCCACGAAAAAAGAGAATCGACAAACTCCGAACGCTCACAATGCCATCCACACTACAGGTCTGTCCGACCAGGTGAGAAAACGGGTGCGGTACGATTCTCGAATGCGAACATACCCGACAGCCAGACACTGCTGCTGTGTCCGACGAGACTAAGGTGCGCGTGTGCGACGAGAAAGAGCGCCCATCCATAGCTCCAGTGCTTGGGGTGGCAGTGCTTGAAGGCCACGAACGAGTAGTGCGTCGTGTAGACCTGCAAGGTTTTCTTTGTTTCTCTGCACTCTCTATCTCTCTATCTCTCTCTCTCTGTATATTTGTCTTTCTTCCTCAGTTTTCATTGAACCCTGGGACAGTGCGGAACTCTGGCCCCCATGAGTTACGAGTTACGATATACCAGGGATGAGAGCGTGTATCGCCCAGGCCGGTCTGGATGTTCTGTGAGCGCGTGCGTGGCAGGAACGCCAATTGAACTCGTATTCGGGACGCATTTGCGTGAATGAATGGGTGTTTTTACACGCTGATCCTGGATGCTTTTTCACTATGTGATTGGGTTTGACGCGTTGATTCGTGACTTTCCTGATTTTTTCTCAACTTTTGTGGCTCGCGTCACTCTAACAGCTATTTTCAAACATTTACCTCTAGGGGATCACGATATCGTAGCAGAGACTGTCTATCAAAATACTACATAACGCCATTACAGTTTACAATAACAAAACCCTGCAAAACTGCAAAACTAACCAGGTTGGAGAACAAGACGACCGTATCGCAGCAGGCCATCGCTGTCAGAATCATATTCACCGGCGTGCGCATCTGTCTCCTGCAACGAACACATGGATATACGGTAATCTCATTAGGGCACACTGTTACGGGCTGAAGTCCCCTTTACATATTTTTGCCGGACCCTCCGTTTCTGGCTCGTTCTATGTCTGTGATATCACATTTCGGTTTCTATACGACGCGCTCAATATCGTCTCTCTCTCTCTCTCTCTCTCTCTCTCTCTCTCTCTCTGGCAAAATATGGCAGGAGTATTATTGTGGCGCTTTGGTGAAAAAGGGAGGGAGCGCTCTCGCTTTCGGCATATTTATCTATTCACAATAAACAAGTACACAGACGCGAGATCCCTCAGATATTGGAGAAAGGCTCTCTCCTCTTTCCTCCCCCCCTCCTTCCTTCAGGGCAAATCGAATGAGTTGCGAGTGATGAGAGAGAGAGAGAGAGAGAGAGAGAGAGAGAGAGGGAGAGGGAGAGGGAGAGGGAGAGGGAGAGGGAGAGGGAGAGGGAGAGGGAGAGGGAGAGGGAGAGGGAGAGGGAGAGGGAGAGGGAGAGGGAGAGGGAGAGGGAGAGGGAGAGGGAGAGGGAGAGGGAGAGGGAGAGGGAGAGGGAGAGGGAGAGGGAGAGGGAGAGGGAGAGGGAGAGGGAGAGGGAGAGGGAGAGATAGATTGAGAGAGATAGAGAGAGAGAGATAGAGGGGAAGGAGAGAAAGGCTCTCATCCAATATGTCTCGGTCCACACGCGTGTATGTATATGCTTGGTAATGATGTGAGGGTTTCAGTTCCGGCTTCCTCTTTCCTTTCAATTCAACAAATAAGTTTTCGGAAAGCACTCGAGGTTCAAGACGATTTGTTAGCCGAACAAAAAGACAACCGTATTGGAACCGAAGACTTTGTTCAGGAGAGAGAAAGAGAGAGAGAGAGAGAGAGAGAGAGAGAGAGAGAGAGGGAGAGAGAGAGTCTACTGCAGTTTCTAAGCGGATTGTTAGAGTCCCACACACCCCTGGCAGTAAGGTGTCGGAGCGTTCGAAACGCTTCAGACTTTGCAAATAACCCGAAACTGCTTTTGGCGACAAAAGGAGTTTCTAATTTCGTCGTTTGTAAAGAGAGACATTCATGAAAACTACATTGCAATAGACATCCCATACATGTTCTATGATTCGAAGCCCGCTGTAGTTGTAAGTACACGTTGTCAAGCAATGATAGTGAAACGTACAGGTACAAACGTACACTGCACAAAAGTGATTGTGTCGAATTGTATTGTAGATAAGTGAAACGTACATCAGTGAAAACGTACCAAAAAGATGAAACGTACCTCGTGAGGACGACGATATTGCAGAAGTTGGCGATTGTTCCGAGAACGCACATAAAAATCGAGAGGTAAGTGTGAATCGGCTTGTAGAACAGGTGAACTTCCCTGAATTAGTATAATTGATCAGCATATGTATTTTGTATTTTGTAGTCTACTCGTAGTTAATCCGTAGAGTTCGCTACCTATGGTCTTTCTTCGTTACTCTGCAGAGTCAACTTTTTGAATCGACCTTCACCTTTTGCATTCCTTCACCCGCAGTAAGCATTGTATCACCGTTTTAACCGCACCCGTAATTCACATAATTGTCATAATGTGCTTTTCGAAATAAACATCTGAATTCTGAATTCCGATTTCTACTATACTTCATACACATATATACATCAGTAGCTCGTTAGTACTAGATACGGTGTTTGTAGTAAGACTGCAGATTTATCGTTATGGTTGGCTTCGCTCGTGTGCGACTCAGAATGCAGCTAATGAGGTTGCGGACGCCCCCGCAGCTAAGTAAGTATATGTTTCCATTCTGGGGTATGCAATTTGAATCTAGTAAGTAAGTGAACACCCAAATGTATAGAAGCAACGATTCATTCACGTCTGGGAAAATTATCGTGGTGTTCATGAGATACGGTCAATATGATGGGGGAGAGGGAGAGAGAAAGAGGGAGAGAGAGGGAGAGAGAGGAGGGAGAGGGGGAGAGAGAGAGAGATGAGGGAGAGAGATGAGGGAGAGAGAGGAGGAAGAGAGAGAGAGAGGAGAGAGAGATGAGGGAGAAAGGGATGAAATAGATGCCCATATGCACTTTGGAGAGCGCACTCAACCCCCATTGAGAGGGACGCGGCGAGCGGAAATTGTGCG
The DNA here is from genome assembly GCA_963966185.1 of Rhabditoides inermis. Classification (NCBI taxonomy): domain Eukaryota; kingdom Metazoa; phylum Nematoda; class Chromadorea; order Rhabditida; family Rhabditidae; genus Rhabditoides; species Rhabditoides inermis. The sequence goes on along the minus strand of CAWZYM010000367.1, from coordinate 523,713 downwards.
ATGATTAAATAATATTACTGACATATACTCACGTAAACATTTTTTTCTGTGAAAGGCTCACAAAAAACGGTTTGTACAACTCTAATAGCCACGCGATCGCGCAATCGCGGCGGGACCCACCTAAACCAGTGGTAGAATATGCTCTCGTTGGGCAAGTGTATGAGCACTGTCTGACACTCGGCGTCCATGATTCTTCTTCAGATGTGGCCCTCGGGGGCGTCTAGTGCATAGCTGAAACTTGTCCGTGTGAAACGTATGCGAAACGTATATCGCAAATGCGTGAAACGTACATATCGCAGAAAAAAAAGAAGCTTGAACCGTGAAATTGAGAGAAAGAGTGAAAGATCGACAGCAATCGACAAATAAAAAGCTCGGAGGAAACGCAATGTGTAAAAAGCTGGCATGTCGTCTCACCGTCTGTACTCTCTCACACAATCACACGCTCTCTCGCCGCCGCAGGCCGGCGATGAGGTGATAGACTGATAACAGGTATACGACAAAGTGGGAGGAATGAGCAGCAATGAGATAAACGACTCCCAGCCGCCGCTGGCTTCCGGTCCAGCCGCACCGGAAGTCACAGGTGAGAGACGGGAGTGAGTGAAATCTGAGATAAAAATCTGAGATAAATGCCCTCGGGGCATGAGTGTGTCACAGCCTTTAATCAACTACGCGAACGCCGCATACACACACATTCCCCGTTTTCACACATATACGGAATAGTACACAGGCGGCAGCGGCGGCAGAAATAACAAGCAAAGAGGGAGGGAGGGAGGGGGAGAGAGGGGGGGGAGAGAGAGAGAGAGAGAGAGAGAGAGAGAGAGAGAGAGAGAGATTCACAGAGAAGAGGGAGGGGGGGGGAGGCTTTTACATAGCAAATCACTAGTCACGGGAGCCGCCGCCGCTTCTCCCGGCAATAAGGAAACCTTTTCCGAAAGAGATAAACTGAGTGAGCGGCGCACCTTCGAATAAAAAGCGCGACGAATTTTTACACTCTCTCTAGGTGAAAAGTCACAGCGAAAAAAACGGAAGTTACGTTTTCATGACGTTTTGCGAATATTCATAGGTTTTTCAGTGAGACTTGAAGAGGAGGGCCACAAACAAGTACGAAATACGAGTACAGACAGAATATTGATGGCGGGGGGGGGGAGGGAGAGGGAGGGAGGGAAAAAGGGAGAGAGATGCGGCCGAAATAGTTCGCTTCGCAGATCTTGTT
>CAWZYM010000367.1:500000-515000 GCA_963966185.1 Rhabditoides inermis | reverse complement strand
TTATTATATTAGTATGAAAAGTTTCATTAATATAATAGTATTATATTGTATTATTATTCTTATAGTTACACAAACGTAATATATAATATTTTGCTGAAAACTCTCAACACGGGTTGTTTAGTGCGGTGGGATTTTGTTATTTGCCCAGCGAACGAGATCTTTGAGAGAGAGAGAGAGAGAGAGAGAGAGAGAGAGAGAAAGAGAGAGAAAGAGAAAAAGAGAGAGAGAGAGAGGGGGGGGTAGGTAATGATAGAATATTCTCTCCCCGCCACAGCTATTGAGCGCTAATGAACAATATACGGTCTGTCGAAAAAAAACGACGAATACACACACACATAATACAGAATTTCCGTGTTTTCGTCGTTGACTCGACGTCCACACTCGGAAAAAACAGTTCGAAGAGGGAATGTTTCCTAGCAATGCATACAAGAAAAGTGTGAAACGTTCGTAGTGAATAAACGACCGTGTGACTATGTAAGTATAAAGCCTGCGTCAGAGCGATAGTTTTCGATCTACCTCGCTTGCAGTTCGAAATACGGTGCCATAACCGTCTGCCTCTCTTGTTTCGCGCGCTATTGCGGAGAGCTGACTCTCCGTCTTCCTCTGATCTACCCCACCGCGCTCAACTTATTGCGAGTATAGAACTATAAGCTAAGCGCGAAAAAATGGCGATTGAGAGAAGTCTCCGTCTCGTTTTCGGCTGGGAACAATTGGCTATATGTTACTCTCTATGAGTAGTGAGATAAACGGAAGGGAGAGAGAGAGAGAGGGAGAGGGAGAGGTAGAGAGAGAGAGAGAGAGAGACAGAGAGAGAGAGAGAGGATAGAAATAGTAAAACATGGCTTTAACAATGGCGATAATGACGGGGCGAAACTATGGCGACGTGAATAACGGAAAACGGAACAATGAGAAAGGCGGGGCCATAAAATATCGAAATAGCGCTGTCAAGCGGATAAGGCGGCGAAACGCGAAATTAGAGTTAGAGGCGTAATAAAACGTTTGTGGACCTCTCTCTCTCTCTCTCCCTTTCTCTCTCTCTCTCCCTTTCTCTCTCTCTCTCTCTCTCCCTTTCTCTCTCTCTCTCTCTCTCTCTCTCTCTCTCTCTCTCTCGCGGGGAAGCTTGTCGGAATGAAGTGTGTTCGAGAGAATGAGTTGAGTGAGGGAGACACGCCTGTATGCTGAGCGCTCTGTGCTCTCTCCACTTCACACACTCTCTCACGCCCACCGTCTCACTCTGACACACTCTCTCGCCACTCTCTCACCGCAATCTTGAGAGGTTCGGTCGCGGATATGTGTCGATATTAAAGTACTGTCGAGGGTGGGAACAGAGAAACGCGGTTTTTTCGAGGGAACCTGGACACCTTCTCTCTCTCTCTCTCTCTCTCTCTCTCTCTCTCTCTCTCTTTCTCTCTTTGCCGTGAAATTTCAAACGCTTGATGAATTCTATATCAAAAATCGTATGCTAATGGCATATTCAAAAACAGGTGCTATCTCAGTCAAAATGCTGCTAACATTTTCACAAGTCACGAGAGAACGCTAACGTGTTTTTTGTTAGCACAGAAATAGTTACAAATAGCGAAACTGAGAGCAGAAAGTAATCATATCGCGTGCGTTTGTTTGTTGCAAACGGAAACGAGGAAAAAGGTGATTGTAACAGCTTTCATAAGGGAGCATAGAAGAGAGAAAGAGAGAGAGAGAGAGAGAGAGAGAGAGAGAGAGAGATAGAGGGAGGGAAGAGAGAAAGAGAATTGTTTTCTGGTCGCCTGAAATCTGTTCGCAGTAACGAAACATGAAATTTTCGAAATGCACGAAAAAAAACGCCTTGTGTTCCAACTTCGAATTCTTCGCATACACATACACAAAACACGTGCGAAGAGGAGGGTGTCACTCCTGACTCCTCTTTCTTCCTCTCTCTCTCTCTCTCTCTCTCTCTCTCTCTCTCTCTCTCTCTCTCTCTCTCTCTCTTCCTCTCTCCCCCTCTCTTAGAGTGAAGAGTGAGGGAGAATAACACGCCTATTAGAGAAGTCTTCTCCGTAGGTAAATGGTACTCAACGGTTTCTCTCTCACAAAAAAGAACAGGAAAGGGCATTCCGGAAAGAAAAGATCAAGTGAAGTCCTTTCCTATTCTCTAGGCGCACAAATTGCGCGCAATCACGTTAGGTCGTGGCTCGTGGCACATATTCATTAAAAATCGCATCATGTTCAGTGGGCAGAGCATCGATTATTGAATGCTTCAGTAGATCCCGAATTGCGCTGAATGTGCGCAAATGGTGCTCAAACGATCATGGCGCGCGAGTGGTGCAGAATTAAAGAAATGGCGGGGAATTTACTATCATTTTTAGATGTTAATCGAATCGGAAGGCGAGTCTTGTTGATACATTTCAACTATGATCTCTATTAAAGAAAGTCTGTGAAAAACTTCCTTCAAAAACAGTCATCGTACAAAATTTTCGAATCGTACGGAAATTGAAAGAAAATCACAAAATATTCTGAAAAAAAAAGAAAATAGGTGTGCTAAAGTATGTAATTTATTTTTTTGATAAAACTTAATAATTCAATCAAATTTAATAAAAAAATATTAAATCAAATAATAAAAAGGTAATTTAATCAACCAAATACAATTTCTTCAAATTGAATTATGTGTATTGAAAAAAGAACTCCGGGGAAACTGGCTCATTTAAAAACTATCGCACCTCGAACAAACTAATTATAAATCAAGGGCCCGGAACGAATACCGGCACACAACAAGTGCGATAGAAAGTGTGCGATCGCAGATGCGTAGACCCGTAGACTGTTAGAATATCAATGGCTATGAAATCATAGGCCCGTTATCCCAGATGTTTAACTATTTATCGCTAGGAGTGAACTAATCACTCATTTCAATACTCCCGGAGTTCTTTTTTTTAATTGGCAAAGAAAAATGTTGAAAACTGAATTCTTCGAAAGTAATTCACCCTCTCTCAAAAAACCGGTCACGGAAGAAAGTCGAATTCCAGAATGCGCAAGTGAGGATCATTATCTCTCTCCCTCTCTCTTCCTCTCTCTCCCTCTCTCTCCCTCTCTCTCCCTCTCTTTCTCTCTCTTTCTCTCTCTCTCTCTCTCTCTCTCTCTCTCTCTCTCTCTATTTCTCTCATGATGTCACTCTCCTATTAAAACTCGAAAGTGTTACAAATCACGAAGTAATCTATCGTAAAAGAGCAAAAGAGGGACGAAAACTGAAAAAAAAACTTGTGCAAATGACGTTCCTCGATTCAAAATTTAAATTTTGATTCACTTGTTTTGTTTTCAGTATTGTTCCCACGATTTCTGTCAAAGGTCAGAATCAGAACCGTTGTTATTCTCCCCCCCCCCTCTATAGAAAACATACCAATCAGATGAAATATTTATCCAGGATCGCTTATTCATGTAGATATTGCACGCATGAAAGAGAACATACCTCACGGAACCACCAATATACCGTACAATTTCCGTAAACCCCCAATTATTAGATAATGGATGATGTATGGATGCGTGAGATATGCGGTAATAGTACATCGCATTTCCTCTACGATCTATCATTGCAGAGTTTTTGACAGCCATCCCTCAAAGATAATTGTTTTGATAAGCTTGTGTCTACGGCTCGAAGCGCTTCCTCGCAGAATGTCACTTCATCTTCTTGTCACACATCTCTCTCTCTCTCTCTCTCTCCCTCTCTCTCTTTTCTCTCTCTCTCTCTTTTCTCTCTCTCTCCTCTCTCTCTCTCTCTCTTCTCTCTCTCTTTCTTTCTCTCTCTTTCCACTTGTCAGTTCTCATCAGACTGTGTATATGAAAGCTGCTGAGGTTGCAGCTCTGTTTCCCAAAACATGTGTGTAATAGCTGGAGGAACGCGAGAGATGCGACACCTCTCTCCCTCTCTCCCTCTCTCTCTCCCTCTCCCTCCCTCTCCCTCCCTCTCTCTCTCCCTCTCTCTCTCTCTCTCACTCATCCTGCAGTCTCCAATATCCCCCGAACGATCAGGAAGCGTAGACTAAAGACTCGATCTCAGACTATACTACGTTGCAGTGCGTTATTCGGTTGGTTTCTTTTAGAGTGAGTGTACACTCTGAATTTCAAAGTAGAATCAGCGTCATCGACGGCATTTTCAGCGATTATTGACAAACCTATCTTGTTTTCATCATAATTTGCTGACTCAACTTCGAAATTCAGAGTGTGTACACTTTACAGTGACGTACAAACGCGTTTTGTGTCTCGCGTGCCAACAATTAGTCTCATCGCCGCAGGCCATTGTAATCACCTATCAGTTTTATCACTTATCAGTTTTCATCGAACTGATTGATCATCGCGTAGTGGCTACATGCAACATAAAAACGTCGGGTTGTCTCGCTTTTGTTGATAGTGATCGAGACTCAATTCACGGGTGATCTATGAGCACCTATTTGTCCTCCAATGTTTTGAGTACTTATTTCACTCAGTTATGATGTGTACACCTAACTCAAAATGAAACCCAGTTCTCACAAAAGTACACTGTTTTCAGCCGAATTCGGTTTACTGTGTATCTTAATCAGGTGTTTTGCGGTTCCAGTTTCAAAATAGTGCGTATCATGTTATATATGTTTAAAACCTGAAAGTTTGCGTCTTTTTTGGTAATATGGTGAACAACAATAGTACTAGTATGTTTATGGTTTGTCAGCTTCGATGTTCAGTGCATTGCACACCTAACGGTTTGATTTTTCTGATTACTAGACTACTGATTGCATTTTAACGTCGTAACGATCAGACTGATAGCAGCTCTCTCTCTCTCCCCCTCTCTCTCCCCTCTTTCTCTCTCTCTCCCTCTCTCTCTGTCTCTCTCTCTCTCTCTTTTTATGTGTTCGCACACGTCAGAGCACGGTCAATCGCATTCCAATAGTTATTACTCCAGCTGATAAGTCATTTTAGGCAAATATACATTTCGCGTTTGCACTGCACACAACCACTTTTCGTGTGTCCATCTCCTCCTCTGTCCATCTCTCTCTCTCTCTCTCTCTCTCTCTCTCTCTCTCTCTCTCTTTCCCTCTCTTTCCTTCTCTCTCTGTCTCTCTGTCTCTCTCTCCCCCTCCCATCTCCCCTTTCTCTCTCTCTCTCTCTCTCTTTCTTTCTTTCTTTTTCTTTCATTCCGTGTGATTCTTTTTGTAAGCACTTCCTGGATAACATGCGAATCTATTTTGTGAATTCAGTTTTCAATTACACAAAAAGCAACAGTCGTTCTCTCTATAGTATGGCTTTTCAGGAGAGAGAGAGAGAGAGAGAGAGAGACAGAGAGAGAGAGAGAGAGAGAGAGACAGAGATTCGTTCTCTATATAGTATGGCTTTAAGGCATTCGTAATTATTTGCTATTCAATTTCTAGTAAGAAAAAAAACATGTAAGACCGTCTAAATAAGCACTTTACTACTTCCTCGTTTATAGTGGAAAGAAATGATTGTTCTTTCAGTTTTCTCAAAGAATACAAAATCTTTGTTTTACTTCTAGCTACTCTCTCAAATTACTAATTACTACAGAATTGGAATAGAGGATAGAGAGAAAAGTATAAAACAGGAAATAAATCTGACCGACAACTTCCGGAACATTCTGTTCATTCTGTTTACTCGCTGTTGAATTGTGGGTGTTCCGGGTGAATCTACAGACCCCTTTTACGTGACTATCACATAGCTGTCTCTTCAATCCGCAAATCATCACTATTCCCTTCTTTTTTTTCTCAACTCCTCTCTCTCTCTATTTCTCTTTTGTCTGCTTCTCTAGTGTCTCCTTCTTCTCCTCACTCTCTCACTGTCTCCACACGGATCATCGCACTTCCGGTGTCACTGCCCAATCACCGCGCCCATTTATCATTTCTCTCCCTGCGCACTCTCGATTTCGGCGTGCTACGCATCACTCTCTCGCGCCGTCTCCATCCCTGCCTCTCTCCTTTCGTCAAACTATTTCTCGCTGGAGAGAGACCGTATCGCGTTACCCGAAATAGATCGGGGCTGATCGGACGATCGCAAGCTTCGACATTGCTTCCATGCCACGTTCTCGCAGCCCTGCAATTTCCGCGGGGCGGGCTCAGGAGATCGCGGCGGGACCCACCTCTGCAGAGCGGACACGTGCATTGACAGTTGACAAACGGACGTTGTCAGTTTTTCGTCGGTGCTGTAAAATCGGAAATCGCTCTCGTTGTTTTATTGTCTCTCGCTGCGTGAAGTCTGAACATTTGACGGTCTCTCACGAATTGCTGTGTTCACATTGTATTCACACGCAGAATGGTTGTGATGCGTCATTTATGTCTCCATCATCACACATCTCACCAGTTCACATATCTATCTGTCTGTCTGCCTGTCTCTCTCTCTCTCTCTCTCTCTCTCTCTCTCTCTCGTGTCTGTCTGATTCAAAAACTTGCGATCTCGTGATTTCTATTGATCACCGAAGGTCATCAAGTGGGATACCCTGTCCATTAAAATAACCCGCATGTCTATATAAGGTGGGCGAAAATAGCACCACACTTCACGTGCGCCCAGGCTAAACCATCTACCGTCTACCGTATCCGTCACCCCCCGGCTTTTTCATCTTTCCCCCACTGGTCGCCGCTATCTGTTTTCGTCCACACACTCAGTATCAGCGAATTATCGCTTGCTCGCTTTTTGCCCCCTCTCTCTCTCTCTCTCTCTCTCTCTCTCTCTCTCTCTCTCTCTCTGCTTCTGCAAAACATCAATCTGTAGCATTTCCTCCGTGTGTTTATTCAATTAAGCGTTTCTCTAGCCCCGCGTTCCTCGTTCCCGCGTATAGTACATGTTTGTTAAATCTAAATTCAGTCTAGTGCTATTACGCATTTCTCATTAGTAATCTCCTGTGGCATCTTTCTATGTTCTATCGCCAGTCGATCGCCATATCACATACGACGATCTAGCAAAAGTCAAACGCTCATGTTTTCGACATTCAATAACACTCTTTCTGTTCCGCATTACCGGTATTTATGTACTCGTTCAAGTGGCGAAAAGTACAGCGTCATGGTGGGAAGTAGAGTTTGCTCCCCCCTCTCTCTCTCTCTCTCTCTCTCTCTCTCTCTCTCTCTTCGCTCGCACTCCTTAGCTATGCACCCCTCTTGCGCTCCGTCACAAAAGCCGACTCCAGGATTCCAGGAATCCCCAATGCCCTAGATCCTTTTGAGAGACTCTCTCTCGGGGGCTTCTCCCCATTTCCGGTGATTAGACGACTACGAGTCTGCGATTCCGAGATCACGTGTGCGCATCCATAATTCACTGGCACTCGTGACGCATCATCCTCCAAAAGCGGCGACCCCTCTCACCGAAGATTGGGTCTTTCTACTCGATTATGTTTTATATATAGCAGGGGCTAGGGCTGGGGTAGGCATTGCCAAAAAATGGTCAGAACAATTATGTCCATAGATCCATAGAATTCCTCTGGTCGTATATATTTTGTTTGCTCAGCGAGGCTCAGAATAGCCGGTTCGCGTATGCGTATAGTTGTGAAAACTACTCACACCCTCGTCTCTTCTCTTTAGTGGTATGAGCGTAGTAGTTCTCTTTCGACCTCCCTTCGCAGAGTGGTCTCTTGAATCGGCGAGATACCTTTACCTTTATCAAATCATATCAAATCAAATGTTGCTCCATATACAAAACGAACTCACTTTTAGGAACCTATGACGGTAGCTTAACTTTACCTTTATCTTTCTCCATCGCCTCTCTTCGATCATTCCCCTGCCTCTATACTTTCGATTACCAGTATATCTCGATATCCGGATGTTACACTTCTATCCTCGGGTGATTGGATAGTGACGAGTCAACAGTTGCTGCGAGGTGGTGAGATGTGCAATTGTCTCTCTCTCCTCTCTCTCTCTATCTCCTCCCTCCCTCTTTCTCTCTCTCCCTCTGAGTCAACGAGTAGAACACATCAGAATCACATCTCCCTCTCTTGATGATTGATGGCAATAGCAAGCCGGGGTCAGTGTTGTGAGTGGATAAATCGCTTCCGGTTCGGATATATCAGATCCCCTCTCGAGATCTCGAGATCCCACGATTCACAGGATCACCCGACTCTCATTGTTGTCGGAATTCCCTTGCTTCTACAACATTACTATCCAGGCTATTTGGATTTCCGGAAGCTAATCATTTCAATTACTTTTGTCATCAATGGATTCGTCATGCTTCGAGGCAAGTGTGGAAATTAAAAGTGCGCGGCACTTAGTTACGATAGTCTGGAATGCCGATTACGGTAGTCTGTGGTTACAGTAGTCTGGAATGCGCGATCTTTGGACCCACCGGTGGTGGTGTGAACACCGCTTATCGGATGATATCTGTATCTCTTCTATTTTCGTCCGCAAGAATGATGCAAATAGATAGAACAGTGGCCGAGAGATATGCTTTGGAACTGAGAGAGAGAGAGAGAGACAGAGACGCGCTGACCAGTGTCGCAGCAAAAACGATTTCCTTATCATATCATCTGATCGTCGGCTGTCGCCTCTTTTTACGGCCGAAGCATTCCGCGCACCGAAAATTTCGAGCAGAAATTTGTTACACCGGCGTTTTCGCTTGGCTTACTGAGAGAGTATAGTCACATATGTAGAAATGTAGGACCGCCCACTGTGAGACACAATCTCTCCCTAGTCCCCCCTCCCCCCACCCTCACACAAGGCAATGTGAGGGTGGCTGCCGCTGCCGCCTCTCTCTCTCTCTCTCTCTCTCTCTCTCTATCCCTCGCTAATTCACTTGCAATTAGTTGTTTGTGCGTATGAGGGTGGCAGGACTGCTTCTCTTTCTCGCACTAATTCCTCTATTCGTGGGAATACCGAATTACATTGCTAGAGATTCATTTAGACTATGCAGTACTGTTTCCAATTATTCCGGTCGCACGGGCAATTTCGGAATGACTTTTCGTGTCCTTTGTGGAAAAACAGCCGGTGTTGTTGCGCGTTTCGCAACCGATTTTGTGTGAAAATACTTTGCAATTTTTCGCACCCCACTGAATTTGCGTCATGCCGGGTTGGAAATCGGTTATGGACGGACGGGCGATATCACAAATTGTGTGTATTCGAGAGAGAGAGAGGGAGCATTTATCTCTCTTTCTCTCTCTCTCTCTCTCTCTCAATCATGCCCCCCCAATTGTGGCTCTCGGTGATGGCAGTTCGCATCTCACGCTCAAAAAAAAGAAAGAGGAACTCGGGGTCCCCTAGGGAATACGGTGCAAGCTCTTGCCTCTTTCGATTCCCAATTTTTGGCCGAGACCCCCATCCATCCTCCTCCTCTCTCTCTCTCTCTCTCTTTCTTTCTCTTTTTCTCTCTCTCTCTCTCTCCTCTCTTTCTCTTTCTCTATCTCTCTCCACCCCCACCCTCGCCGCATTATCATGTATAGCGGTTAATCGCTGGCTCTTTTGAATTTTGGACGAATGGTGGCAATTCATACATTTTTCGTCTTTCATTCGCCTTTCTTTCTCTTTTTCGAACATTGCATTTTGAATGCAACGGTCACAGGGAAGCGCCGCGGAATTTTTAATTGTTTTCAATTTCCTCTCTCCCTCTCTCTCCCTCTATCTCCCTCTCTCTCTCTCTCTTTCTCTCTCCCTCTTTCTCCCTCTCTCTCGCCCCTCTCTCCTCTCTCTCTCGCCCCTCTCTCTCCCTCTCTCTCTCTTCCTTTCTCTCTCTCTCTCTCTCTCGCTCTCTCTATCTCCTCTCTATCACATGTCACTGAAATACGCCATGCGCGTTTCTGCATTTTCTAGTAGCTATATAGGTGTGCGATGACGTGAGTGTCTCGATTTTTCAATGTACCGTACCCAAATTTCAACTATCGTTCCCAATTTTCAATATACCGTACCCAATGTTGAATGTACCGTACCCAATTTTCAATGTACCATATCCGATTTTCAATTTACCGTATCCCTGTTGCAGACTGTCGCCTTAGCCAGCATGAACCTATTGAACGCGCAATTCCACCGAGTGGTCAGCCTAATCAAGGAGAAGAAGCAGAAAATCAAGACCAAGGTGGGCTCTCTCTTTCTCTCTCTCTTTCTCTCTCTCTCTCTCTCTCTCTCTCTCTCTGTGTCGCCGTCTCCGGGAATAGTCTGTAGTTTTGGCGAGGCAAAATACCTTATATGGTATCTTTCAGGTAAATAGCGAGCGCCGGCGGAAGAGGATCAATGGAGGCAAGCAGCTCGAACTGCCCGCGAATGTCATGTGAGTGCCTTTCTCTCTCTCTCTCTCCCTCTCTCTCTCTCTCTCCTTCTCTCTCTCTTTCTCTCCCTCTTCCTCTCCCTCTCTTTCTCTCTCTCTCTCTCTCTCTCTCTCTCTCTCTCTCTCTCTCTCTCTTACTCTCTTTTCTATCTCTATTTTCTATCTTTCTTATCTTTCTATCTATCTCTCTTTCTCTTTATATATGACAGGTCGTACCGAACATTTCCTCATTATCATAACGTTTACTTTCATTTACGTGCGGCTCAGACTGTCTATTCGAGCGACTAGTAACTAGTTATTCCCCCGAGTTCTAGTGACCTTTACAGATTAACCACAGAGAATAATATGTACATATGTAATGTATGAGAAAATAACTCACTCCGGTGTGTCTGATTATATAACGAATTACGAACAATCATCATTGTGATACGGTCTGGTGTAGCAATGTACACATGGGGAAAAAAGGCGTTTTTTTCCAGCAGACTTTTTATATCTCGCTGCCGGGGGCCTCTTTTACAAAGGCAATGATGTGCAAGTGAGGCCAATATGGCAGGGGAAACGTCAGCATTATTTATTTTCCATCCAAGCAGCAGGCACCTCCAGGATGATTGAAAAAAGCAAGAGGATAATAGATAATAGTTACATACCATTGTGTTTATGGAAATATCATAATAAACTAATAAACTGATTTGTAAAGTACGCAAATTTTTCAGGAACCTCATCTTCGACTACTCCTCTCCCTTTGATGTGGCCGCCTGGCGCAGAGTCAACAAGCGATTCAAGGTGGGCGATTGAGGCATCATTGGGAATGAGTTAGGGACCATCAGTAACATACGTGTTGAAGGTTTAAGGACCATCGGCTACAAATGTGTTGAGAGACCATAGGATATGAGTGGAGGGATCATTATCTATCCACAGAGTTCTGTGCTCATACGATTGCTGCAATTCTAATTTCTAACTCCCAATCTCTTTGAACTGAGTGGGAGGCATTCTGAGCCACGTGCATGCGATCCCATTGTCTCTTTCCCTGCAGTGTCGCGTTTCAAAAATTCTGAAAGTTGAGAGAGAGAGAGAGAGAGAGGGAGAGAGGGAGAGAGGGGGGGGGCGAGTGAATGGAGGGCGCCTAGGGTTACTTACACACGTGTTCTCGAGTTACTTGTAACTTGCTGGTTTTCACATCCTTCCACGTCAATGACACTGTGAAGTGAACCTCGTGCAAGAGAATGCAGAGAATGCAAAGGATCTCTCCTGGTAATCTTTGTCCAGAAGAAAGAGATAGAAAGAGAGGGAGATAGAGAGAGAGAGAGAGAAAGAGAGAGAGAGAGAGAGAGAAAGAGAGAGGGAGAGATTAATGACCCTGGCGAGTTCAGTGGTGATTAATACAAAGTGCATGAGATACTAGGGGAGCATTGGTGGTTGAGAGTTCAGGAAATCCGTGAATCACCCCCATACGTTCCACCACAGAGTTATTCGTATACCGACGATTTGAGCATCAATACGATTTTTGACAGTGGTTCAGTCTCACCCCCCCCCCCAAAAAAAAACAGAAATCAGATACATAATACTCGCTTGATAAATTTAAATACAACTACACTACTCGCCACATGGAATAGCAAACGTGTGGGCCCGGGTGCCCCAGGTGTGGGCCCGTGTGGACCCGCGCCCCGTATTCGATCATATAGAAATATTTTCTCATGCCGCTCATAGATCTGCGATTTTAGATTTACGTTTTAACTACATTACACAGTAAAATGAACTACATACCAAATGATTATAATGAAAATTGCAGAAAGTCGTGGATGAGCGCTTCTCTCGCATTCTCTACCTCGACGTGTGGCGGATGGACATCAACGACCTTCTGCCCCGCGGCGTGCAGGACGATGGTGAGGATTCCGATCCGCGAGATGGTGCAGCACTCCAATAGTGCACCACCTACACAACTCGACACCACGTTCTCGAAATTCGCAACAAAATCGCAATCTGACACCACATTTAAAATTCACAATAAAGTTCACACAATTAATAAAACATAGTGACATTCCCATTCCTCTTCATCGTGCAGCACCGCATCGCTGCACAACCTAACACTATTTTTTTTCAGGCGAGTTCTACCGCCACCCCACCACGCAGGTGATGGTGCACATGGAACAGCACTCGGCCATCATAGTCGTCCACTCCGATTGGATGACCAAGGACGTCGTGAGAACGTGGCAGTGTCTGCAGTGGTTCCGGCGGTTCGCGCATACTGTCATGGTGGGTCCTCTCTCTCTCCTCTCTCTCTCTCTCTCTCTCTCTCTCTCTCTCTCTCTTCTCTCTCTCTCTCTTTCTCTCTCTCTCTCCTCTCTCTCTCTCTTTCTCTCTCTCCTCTCTCTCTCTCTCTCTCTCTCCTCTTTCCTCTCTCTCTCTCTCTCTCTCTCTCTCTCTCTCTCTCCTCTCTCTCTCTCTCTTTCTCTCTCTCTCCTCTCTTTCTCTCTCTCTCTTTCTCTCTCTCTCTCTCTCTCTCTCTCTCTCTCTCTCTCTCTCTCTCTCTTTCTCTCTCTCTCTCTCTCTCTCTCTCTCTCTTTCTCTCTCTCTCTCAAATACTCAAATACTCAAATACCACAGCTTTGGCGTAGGTACGTTGTAGTTAAGTATATGTTAAGTATAATGTGTGTATGTGCAAGTATACGAATACGGGATGATCCTATATATTTACGCGGGCGGATAACCCTCCCACATGAAAGCCTTTTGTGTCGAAGATCGCCGAATTACGGGAATGAGGAGGGGGTTGAGATACTGTAGTGATTAGTTTATCCTTCATCCAAGTTAGCCGACTTGAGACGTCCCCGTCGCGAAATTCGTGAAGGAAAAGAAGAAAAATGAGGAAATTAGGAAAATTGAAGAAGAATACTTCCTCAATCACTGTTCATAAAGTGTTTTCATCACATTTTCAAAATTGAAGTACATATTTTCAAACATTTTCTCACCCGGAAGCTGTGCAGCTAGTACAAAACAACAAAAACGTGTCTACACGTTTGCAGGATTGCAAAAAACAAAGCGGAAATTCGCCTTCTAATTGCATTCTCGGATGCAATTACGCGAGTGTATACGTGTATCCTACAAGTCTACAGACGTGTTTTATACAAAGTACAGTACTTTACACTCACTTATACAAACCTATTTAATACATATAAAGTAATTACAAAGTGTTTATACGTATTCCTTTTCAGATGGACGCTTCCCTATTCGAGCTGACTGTTGCTGGCCTGACACTCAGAGACATATCCAGATGGTTCAGCTTCCAGGTGAGATCTCTCTCTCTCTCTCTCTCTCTCTCTCTCTCTATCTCTCTCTCTCTCTCTCTCTCTCTCTCTCCTTCTCTGTCTTCCGCCCGGAAGTAATTATAGTAGTAACTAGTTACCTGTTAACTCATTACTTCTGCGTTCAGAATAATGTAACAGAGAATGTATAATGTAACGCATTCACACGTGAGATGTTTATGACATTCAATAGAACACATACTCGGAATTGTGTGGTTCCGGGGAGAAACAAAAAAAGAAGTGAATGAGTAAACTAGTACTTCACACTGTGAACAAACAAACAAACAAAAACATATGTAAACACACAGATAAGCGAACAAACAAGTAAACAAACAAGTAAACACACACTTTTCAGGCTTGTCTCGCGAACGATGCGGAAGAGTACCCTATGTGGCAGCGAAGGAACCTCAAGTCACGGCAGTCATTCTTCCCGAAGCTCAAGGTAGAAAGAGGGGAGAGAAAGAGAGAGAGAGAGAGAAAGAAAGAGAGAGAAAGAGAGAAATAGTGAGAGAGGAACACAGAGAGATGGAGGAAGAGAGAGAGAGAGAGAGAGAGAGAGAGAGAGAGAGAGAGAGAGAGAGAGACCCTCTTCAGGAGCTCACCATCCGTGCCGGCCCCTCCGAACTCTGCCGAGTGGCCCGTCTGCCACAGTACGGAATCAATTCGCAGGTAAACCATTTCAAAAAAATGTGGGAAGACTCGCTGTCATCGAACTTCCGGTTCACGAGGAACTAAAAGGTTCAGAGTAGAAACATTCATTTCAGCAATTGTCCAAAATAACCGAGTAAGAGAACAAACCGACAATGACGTCATCGTCATAGTGATAAGCAGATGACGTGTTTGCAGCTGCTCTTCTCGCCGTCCTCACTGCAGCTGCTCCGGCTGCACATCGTGGGTCTGCCGCGGAAGGCCAGTCAACAGAGGGAGTCGCACCACAGACAGACCCGGCCATTCAAGCACTGGGCAGACACCGAGGGGCTGGGCGAGAAGTACTGCCAGCAGTACTCGTGATGGTCCCTATATAGTTCCAGCGGTCCCCAGTGTTCTGTTCGTCCCTCTGGTCTGTAGCATTTGTAGCTTCACGAAGAGGTTGGGGTGAGTACAAAGTAGTGTCAGCAGCTGAGGGTCCCCGGTGACCTTGTGGTCCTCGTATAGTGGTCCCACTGTCTGTAGCATGTGTATTTTCGCCTATTCGAGCAGTGCACAGACACAGAGGGGGTAGGTGAGAAGTACTGTCAGCAGTAAAGCTGAGCACCTTCCTGATGGTCCCTCAGCTTCAGTGATATCTAGAGGTCCCTAGATGTGTCTGTGTCCCCAGTGATTCAGTGGTCCTCTTTTTCCACCGGTCCCCCGTAGCATGTTTATCCATAGCCAGCCATCACCTAGTGGTCCCCTTTCGGTAGTTTAGCCTTTCCCGGGGGTCCCTTTGCCCCCAGTGGACCCTTACGAAAGTGTGGCCACCTTTCGCCGGGGAATGGTGTCGCGAGTTTCGTATCCGCAGTATGTACATAGTCGATCT
>CAWZYM010000367.1:462500-495000 GCA_963966185.1 Rhabditoides inermis | reverse complement strand
ATTCAGCTTTTTTGAGCGATGGCGCTGATCTCTGCATTTGATGAAAATGTTGGAGAAAAGTTGAAGAAGAAACATTTTTGGACCTATCTATGATTTTGCTGCGGAGCGTTGGAGAGAACCTAGTGTATACCCCTCTAACTAAGGTATACACTATATGAACTAGAATACATCTTACGAGAAAAAGAAAGAGAAAGAACGCGATGAAGAAGAGAGAGAGAAAGAAAGAGAGAGAGAGAGAGAGAGAGAGAGAGAGAGAGAGAGAGAGAGCAGGCTGGTTCCGTGAGTGCATTCTGAGATCGTTCCGAGAATTTTTCTTCCTCTTTCTTTCCTGAAATGTTACTGATCAAATCTTATAATGATCCTGTTTTCGCATAATTCATTCCGTCATCCCTCATTCGTCCGACCGATCGCCGAGATTGGGAGAAATTGGGAGATAGGTACCTTTAGAAAACGTAACAAGTGAAACAACGATAGTGTTTCTGCATATATCCATCGTCATTTCTGATTTCTCGTCTGAACCACCGCCGAAATGACATTTCATGAAACTAGGGGATAGCCTATAGTCTATGGGGCGTCATTCTATAGACACAGCTGCCTGTCTTTTGGTGATCATTTGTGATCATTGCGCGCGCAACGAGTAGCGATGCCCGGTTGTAGACGCGCCCAGGTACTGATGTTGGTCCTGTGCTGCGGTCTACTGCTGCTGATCCACTATCAGGTACATCGGTTCATTAGTCTATCAGGTACTCTGTCCTCGTGAATCTTTTCTTCGAATTGGTAGCCCGCTCACCACGTGTGTCTTAGCTGTCCCAGCCGTGCGCTATGAATTGGTCATTTCGCCCGTCTGTTCTCATATCTCAGCGTCGTCCCGTTAGCTAGCTGTCACAAAAGTGTTTCATGTCTGCGCTCTCTCTCGGTTTTGACGCAATGATGTAGCGGTCAGAATCAAATCTTTCACTTGAAGAAGCTATTTTGCCAAGTAGAGGTCAGAGTCAACTTTTGCTGGCAAAAGACCCTCAGAAAGATCTCAGAAAGTGAAATGTTACTGATCAAAAAAAGAACGCGCCCTCACCCTCAGAAAGATTCTCAGAAAGTGTCTTTTTTTGTAACATAAAGCGGCTTTTTGATACACAAGCGAGTGTGAATAC
The DNA here is from genome assembly GCA_963966185.1 of Rhabditoides inermis. Lineage (NCBI taxonomy): Eukaryota > Metazoa > Nematoda > Chromadorea > Rhabditida > Rhabditidae > Rhabditoides > Rhabditoides inermis. The sequence goes on along the minus strand of CAWZYM010000367.1, from coordinate 493,852 downwards.
GCCTTAAACATTGGCCACAGCGTGCCTATGCATGTCCCTGTTGCAGTCCTCGACCTCTCCCCCCACCCATCTCCTATCGCCCCGCCCCTCCAGCCTCGATCACTGGCTCCTTTCCCTGCCAGAGACCGCTATCATCGTCGACACAGCGTTCCTCAACAAACTCGAAGCCGGCACGCCTACAACACTGTCGTCACCCAATGCGGTCGTCAAGATTGCGGTCGACAAGAGGTATCGATCGATAATCGGTCGAGTATCGATTGATTCAGGGCGAAAGTGGACAGCCGTGACTATCCACAGTTCGATATCATCCTCTATGACAACGACGTGTCGAAAGATTTCATCGTGTTTGAGGATGACGTGCGGCGGGCGATGCCAAGGTGGGCGGGGCTTGGAGGGGCGGAGCTAAAGTGGCATGCAGATCCGTCATCGACATGAAGGGTCCGAACAAAGTGAAGCTGTTTCTTCAAATGTGGGAGCGCTCGAGGCTCGTTGAGTGTCTAGGATTGAATGTCGAGTGAGTGGGCGGAGTTATAGTTCTATGCTCGCAATAAGTTGCGCGCGGTGGGGTAGATCAGAGGAAGACTGAGAGTCAGCCTTCGGCAATAGCGCGCAAAACAAGAGAGACAGACAATTATGGCACCGTATTTCGAACTGCAAACGAGGTAAATCGAAAACTATCGCTCTGTCGCCGAGTATATGCACGTAGCTGAGTCTCTTCGAAACGCCTTCGAAACACGACCAAACGTGTTCAGAAAGCGTTTTATGGGGCTATTTCAAAGGGACTGATCACACATGTGGTCTCTTCAAAATTTCGTTTGCGTGTGCATCAAGACTGTAGTTCACCCGACTGCCTTAAGACGCAACTTCACCGAGAAGATCGAGATCCTACCCTCTCACGTAGAGGGAATGGCACGGTTTCGCGACGAACTGATGCTCGAATACGCTATGATTCCCCATATGTGCGGAGGAACGCTGCTGGGTGAGGGAGAGAGAGAGAGAGAGAGGGAGAGAGGGAGAGAGGGAGAGAGGGAGAGAGGGAGAGAGGGAGAGAGGGAGAGAGGGAAAGAGGGAGAAAGGGGGAGAGAGAGAGAGAGGGGGGGGGAGAGAGAGAGATTACAGGCTGGTTCCGCGAGTGCGCGTTCATCCCACACACAAACGATGTCGATTTCTGCACACTCGCAGAATTCTTTTCCGAAGAGAAATATGAGAGAATGAGGCAGAATATGACAAGTGGCAGCATGTATCTGCGGATAGGCATGGTACGAGGGAGAGAGAAGGGGGAGGGAGGGAGAGAGGAGAGAGAGACAGAGAGGGGGAGGAAGAGAGAGAAGAAGAAGGAGAGAGAGGGGGAGAAAGAAAGGGAGAGAGAGAGGGAGAGAGAGAGAAAGACATGAAGAGAGAGAAGGAGAGAGAAAGGTAGAGAGAACTAGAAAGAAAAAGGGAGAGAGAAGGAGGGAGAGAGAAAGGGAGAGTGAGAGAGACAGACAGACAGACACAGACAGACAGAGAGCAGATCTATTCAGCCGGTGGACTCTCTGGAGTTGAAGTTCACTCTTGCGGATCAGGAGACGGGCACCGATCTCTTCTTTCTCTATTCAAATGAGAGTAACAGTTGGGTGGCGGGGACTGCGGAAGAAGGATACAAATACCGATACTACGTTCCGAGGTGAGGAGAGAGAAAGAGGGAGAGAGAGGTTGAAAGGGAGGAAGAGAGAGGGAGAGAAAGAGAGAGATTCATAGTCTCTTTCAGAATCGACCGCTACTGTTCCGCCATTCTACACAACCACCTCTTCACGATCCCTTGTAATGTGGAAGAGCATCTGAACGTTAGTGTTCTCTCTCTCTTTCTCTTTCTTTCTTTCTCTCACCTCTCTCCTCTCTCTTTCCTCTTTCTCTCTCTCTCCTTTATATCTCTCTCCTTTCTCCCCACTTTTCCTCTCCCTCCCCCCCTCTCTCTCTCTTCTCTCTCTCTCTCTCGCTCTCTCTCTCTCTCTCTCTCTCGCTCTCTCTCCTCTCTTTCTCCCTCCCTCCCTTTCCCTCGCTCTCGCTCTCTCTCCTCTCTCTCTCCTCTCTCTCTCTCTCTCTCTCTCTCTCTCTCTCTCTCTCTCTACATACTCCTCCAGACCACATACGGTCCGCACTGGCGACTGGACCATCTGACCGCCGACTTTGACTGGTCCTCGTCTCACAAGAATGTCGAGTATGTTGGAACGTATACTGAAGAAGAGATGAAGTCCGCGTACAGACAACTGTAGAAGAAGATTTTCATCTGTGATTGTTAAGATGAGAAGTTGTTCTCATGAGTGTACTCAACTTTGGCTCCTTGTTTTTTTGTTGTTTCCGCTTGTATATAAAAGCTTGTATCTCGCTAGCTGATTGAATCACTATTGGCACTATGCGGAGTGAATATCGTTCCTTGCGGTCAGTTTGTTACTGGAGTTGCCGCGCTTTTGGATTATCGATGAATATCGATCGATTATCATCATCTACGTCAATAGTATGGTTCAATGGTATGGTCCGCAAGACGAATGCCCTCTATGGATGGAAATGCAAGAGCCCGATTTGTGAACCTGCACCTTCCATTCGGCGCAAAAATCGATCATACCATTTTAGGTTATTATGAGTGATTCCGTTTTGTACGTGTCATAATCATATTTGCGATTCCGAATAAACATTTGATTTGATCTTTTGTGACAACTTCTGAATGCTACTCACAAATGAGCTTCACGTCCACTACTCTATGCTTTATGCCAAACAAGTGGCACGGCCAACCTATGGCGGAGTATGTGATATTACGACAACTTCTGAAAGCTGCTTTCAAGAAAGGGCTTCACGTCTACCACGCGATCAATTACAACCTACTGAATGACTAAGTGATTACAGAATCACCGGCAAACCTCGCTCTCCAACTTCTCTTTTCGGGAATGTGTCAACGATATCGATAATGTGTCAAAACTATTCGCAGTTACATCTTTATTGCAAGTCCGAGAGGGAAGCGTTTAGTGGGTCTTTTATGGATGTCGATCCTTCTCGAATGTCGTTACATTTCAAGACATTCGGTGATTGTCTTTATTACGCGATCGCGCAAATGTATTCACGATACGATAATATTATCGATATAGTTGACAGTTTGAGAGAAGAGAGAGAGAGAGAGAGAGAGGAGAGAGAGAGGGGAGAGAGGGGGAGAGAGAGAGAGGAGAGAGAGAGGGGGGAGTGAGAGCGTTTGCAGAGGGGGTCAGCGACACGTTACGAGAGATCAGATGGAATCAGCAACCGGATTACTCAGGCAATCCACTGAAATACACACCCTCTCCACTCTGATCAAAGTTGGAAATGGACAAAAATCTCAAAGTTTCGATGCATATTTATTACAAATGACAACACAAAGGAACAAGGCATCAACGTTAAGTACAAACACATACAAGTCATTTTTCGACTACAAGTTTGATAAAATAGTTGTCGCAAGTCACATTATTGTAACATTATTGTTCTTTTCATAGTTGTTTTATTCGTCTCATCTACAAACGTTTTTAATCTACAGTTTTCTGAATGCGGCTTTCATCTCTTTCTTGGTGTAGCGTCCCACGTGTTTGACATTCTTGTGAGAAGAGGACCAGCCGAATCGAGAAGTGGGATGGTCCAGACGCCATGACTCACCGTATGAGGTCTGAAAGAGAGTAGAGAGAGGCAGAGCGAGAGGGAGGGAGGGAGAGAGGGTGGGAGGGAGAGAGCGAAGAGAGAGTGGAGAGAGGGGGTAAAGATGTGAGAGAGAGGGGAAAGAGAGAGAGAAAGAGAGGGGAGAGGGGAAAAAGGGAGATGGAGTAAAGAGAGAGAGGGAGGGAGGGAGGGAGAGAGATGGGAGAGAGAGAGAGTAGAGAGAAAGGGAGGGAGAGAGGGGAGAGAGAGAGACCAACCTTTATCAACTCTTCCACATCGCACGGGATGGTAAATAGGTGATTGTGCAGAATGGCGGAACAATAACGCTCTATTCTGAGCGAGAATAGAAATCTGTCTCTGTCTCTGTCTCTGTCTCTGTCTCTGTCTCTGTCTCTGTCTCTGTCTCTGTCTCTGTCTCTGTCTCTGTCTCTGTCTCTGTCTCTGTCTCTGTCTCTGTCTCTGTCTCTGTCTCTGTCTCTGTCTCTGTCTCTGTCTCTGTCTCTGTCTCTGTCTCTGTCTCTGTCTCTGTCTCTGTCTCTGTCTCTGTCTCTGTCTCTGTCTCTGTCTCTGTCTCTGTCTCTGTCTCTGTCTCTGTCTCTGTCTCTGTCTCTGTCTCTGTCTCTGTCTCTGTCTCTGTCTCTGTCTCTGTCTCTGTCTCTGTCTCTGTCTCTGTCTCTGTCTCTGTCTCTGTCTCTGTCTCTGTCTCTGTCTCTGTCTCTGTCTCTGTCTCTGTCTCTGTCTCTGTCTCTGTCTCTGTCTCTGTCTCTGTCTCTGTCTCTGTCTCTGTCTCTGTCTCTGTCTCTGTCTCTGTCTCTGTCTCTGTCTCTGTCTCTGTCTCTGTCTCTGTCTCTGTCTCTGTCTCTGTCTCTGTCTCTGTCTCTGTCTCTGTCTCTGTCTCTGTCTCTGTCTCTGTCTCTGTCTCTGTCTCTGTCTCTGTCTCTGTCTCTGTCTCTGTCTCTGTCTCTGTCTCTGTCTCTGTCTCTGTCTCTGTCTCTGTCTCTGTCTCTGTCTCTGTCTCTGTCTCTGTCTCTGTCTCTGTCTCTGTCTCTGTCTCTGTCTCTGTCTCTGTCTCTGTCTCTGTCTCTGTCTCTGTCTCTGTCTCTGTCTCTGTCTCTGTCTCTGTCTCTGTCTCTGTCTCTGTCTCTGTCTCTGTCTCTGTCTCTGTCTCTGTCTCTGTCTCTGTCTCTGTCTCTGTCTCTGTCTCTGTCTCTGTCTCTGTCTCTGTCTCTGTCTCTGTCTCTGTCTCTGTCTCTGTCTCTGTCTCTGTCTCTGTCTCTGTCTCTGTCTCTGTCTCTGTCTCTGTCTCTGTCTCTGTCTCTGTCTCTGTCTCTGTCTCTGTCTCTGTCTCTGTCTCTGTCTCTGTCTCTGTCTCTGTCTCTGTCTCTGTCTCTGTCTCTGTCTCTGTCTCTGTCTCTGTCTCTGTCTCTGTCTCTGTCTCTGTCTCTGTCTCTGTCTCTGTCTCTGTCTCTGTCTCTGTCTCTGTCTCTGTCTCTGTCTCTGTCTCTGTCTCTGTCTCTGTCTCTGTCTCTGTCTCTGTCTCTGTCTCTGTCTTTTTTTTTTCGAAAAACATTTTATATGAAAAAAATCTTAGAATCTGATAAGAAATCGTACGAGCTCTTATTTGAAGTGTTTTGGCAAAAATTGACCGATTTGAGGTACAAAAATGACTCTATACATCTTGTAGAGGACCTTTGATAACTTTTGTATGCGCCGGCATAGCTCCTAGTAACCACATGCCCAAAAAATGTCCGATTCTTACAGAGACGGTGTGGTATATTCAATTTCCGATATGAGGGTGATCAAAATTCACTTCTCACATTGTTTTTAGCACTCCGTAATTCTAATTTCCAATGCATTTGAACACAGTGGAATGGAAATGGTTTATCACAATTTGATGAACTTGTCTTTTTATTTGCCGTTGTTCCTCGAACAGAAGTTGCAGGTCGCGGCGCATCGAGATTTCTGAAATGTAGCTTCTCTGTCTCTCTCTCTCTCTCTCCCTCTCTCTCTCCCTCCCTCCCTCACTCTCTCACTTTCCTTCCTTCCTTCTCTCTCTCTCTCTCTCCCTCTCTATCTCTCTCTCTCTCTCTCTCTCTCGCTCTCTCTCTCTCACTCTCTCTCTCTCTCACTCACCATCAGCGACTGATAGGCGCTGTTGTAGCACAACGTCCTCTTGAGCGCGCAGTCAATGGCAGTGTCGACGCAATCTGTAATCGCCCATAGAGAGAGAGAGACAGAGAGACAGAGAGAGAGAGAGAGAGAGAGAGAGAGAGAAGATAAAGAGGGGGATAGAGAGAAGAAGGAAGGAAAAGGGAGTGAGTGAGAGGGAGGAAGAAGAAGTAGGAAGGACAGAGAGAGAGAGAGAGAGAGAGAGAGAGAGAGAGAGAGAGGGGAGGGAGGGAGAGAGAGGAAGAGAGGAGCATGGAGCAATGAGCCAGTGAGGGAGTTAGATGAAAAGAACACCCACTTTTCGTCGAGTCGTTGTCATTATCCGCTCCCGGAGCCTTGGTGTCGGAAACAGTAATCATCAAAAAACAAGTCAGGACTATGATGTGTGCTTCTTTCCAAGCAGGTGAGCAAAATCAAATTACATACACGGATATCGCATCGATACATGCCAAAAAAATTTTTTTCAACCTAATTGAATTGTAATAAAATATTGCTAAACACGTTACAAAAAAGTTAAACTCACTTTCTTTGGAATTCTCCTTCGACCCTTTTCCTCCTCCTCCTCCTCCTCCATTGCCGCCTTTACCGTCGCGATCCCGGTCACAGCTGAAATAAGGTATACGGTAAGGGTTACTGTATGTAAAAAGTATACGGTATGCACTACGATGCGTACACTTCAGAAAGAAGATATACGGTAAGCGTAAATACTACAGTAACTCTGATTGTAGAATTGCAAGAATACAAGAATTGTCGATAGTCATTCCCTACAGTTACAGAAATACCGTATACGATACAGTACCCACCGATCGCAGCTCCGTCTACAGTACTTGTCCATCACATCGTCGTACTGTCGATCGTTGCATAGACTTAGCTTGCAGTTGCAATCCGTTGCCAAATCCTGAAGATCGTATACACACACACATATATATATATATATATATATATATATATATATATATATATAAATATATAAATATATATATATATATATATATATATATATATATCACATTCAAACACGCATGTTTTTTTCGGCACTCACCACACAGCGATCCCTATCGTTACCGTTACCGGGAGGGTTAGTGTCAGTCGTGGCGAGGGCTATAGAATAATTATGTTACTCTATCATATAATATTTTATCCAGTATCGCTTTATCCTGGCCATATCCTGGCAATTACTAGTTACTACGTTATTATAGTATATTATACTCTGCGTCAGAGCGATAGTCCTCTCTTGTTTTGCGCGCTACTGCCGAGAGCTCCATGTTCCTCTGATCTACCCCTCTGCGCACAACTTATTGTAAACAAAAACTTTATGTAGGTATGTAGATATGTTATATAAACGTGACCTACCGTATCCTAGTAGTGCTGGCAGGAGGATGAGAAAGGAGCGCATTTCGATTCGAATGACTGCACGAACATGGCGTGTTCGTTTAATATATGGCATCCGCACAGTGGCGTCAGTCTTTAAAAAACAATTAAAAAACACTTTTGTACCAACATCACCACCAAACTGAGATTTGCATATTTTTTTTCTTCTCCCTTCGTTTGCGCCTGTTTTCGATTGAACAACTGTCGAACACGTGTTCGACATGGAGAGGTGGTGTTTGTGATTTAAATGCAGTTTCAAGTTAGATAGGTTTATTACCGATAACATGGAAAAAATCGAAATTATAAACAAAAAGTGAGCAATACAAACGGCAGGTATAAACGGGGTTTCAATGATATTGAACAAGAACATAATCACATAGTATTACATGGGAAAGGAAGTGGGGGGAGAGCTCTCTATAGGTTGCGCAATTTGCTAGGTGGCATGAGATCTAATGTAGAGAGTTGTGATTTGAAGATACATAGAGGGATCATTGATGGAGATTAGGTCACGAGAAAGCGCATTCCAGATTGCGAAGGTTCTGCTTAAAAAAGTGCTGGTACGGCCTGTGTGATCAAATGATGGAACAATTCTAAATTCATGAGAGCCACGAGTACGAGATGGAATAATTGCAAAAAGACCATGTTAGTCCAATATAGTTTTTGAGTGGATTACTTTGTGAATGTATGTGACATCATTCAAGAATCGTCTATTTTCGAGAGTTTGAAGCTTTGAAGATTGAAAAGCTCAAGGCGTTGAGGATATGATAGGCTGCGCCCGATACGCTGACACACACGACGAGTATAATAGCGTTGTATGCTCTCAATTAGAAGCAACATCAGTAGGGTTCCAGAGCTCAGTGCAATATTCTAATTTACAGCGAAAATAGGTTGTGTATGCGGTGATCAGTAGTGTGGGATTTCGTGTTTTGTATGTCCGAAGAAAATCATTTATAGAATACAGAGTTTGTTGAATTATTTGTTTGAAATGATCACGGAACAATAAGTTATTACTCATGAGAATACCAAGATCCTTGGCAGAATCTACTGGTTTGAGAATTGAGTTGTGGACAATATAAGTGTGCCTTGGATTTCGCTTGCCTACATGCAATATTTGAGTTTTCTCAGTGGATATCTGAAGTCCCCATGAAGCTGACCATGCTGCGACTATGTCAATGACTTTTTGGAAAATAGACTTCGCGGAAGTACTGGTAAAATCAAAAGGAAAGTAAACTTTCAAATCGTCTGCATAAAGCGCATAATAAACGCCGCTTAAAGAAATGCCTTTTTAAAGTCGAAAAAGATGCAATCTATTACGGAACCAGATGAAATATGCTTGCACCAATTCATATGACATTCAATTAGTTGTGCATTAGTGGATCGATTTTTGCGAAAACCAAATTGTTTTTTGGAGAGTAGGTTGTGCTTTTCTAAGTATTTTGTAATCTGCTGAACGCATATTCTTCCCATAACTTTAGAGATGCTACATGTGAGAGAAATCGGTCTGTAGTTTGAGACAGATTCACGTGCGCCTTTTTTGAATAATGGTTTTACCCAAGCTTCTTTCCAAATAGATGGGATTTCTCTGACAGACATGGACATTGCAAAAAGAATCGTCAATGGAACCGATATGGAAGTTGCCGTACGTTTCAGAAACACGTTGTTAATACCATCTGGAGAAGTGTTATATTTTGAATCAAGTTTGGAAATGATTTTATGAACTTCGAGAAGGGTAATATCAATCATATCAAGTGAATGTGGTAATTTAGGCAAGTCAGCACCAGGTGGTGTGATGGAATCGCGATAAACTGATTCAAAATAGTTTGAGCGAACTTTTTCGGCGATTCAGCTTTTTTGAGCGATGGCGCTGATCTCTGCATTTGATGAAAATGTTGGAGAAAAGTTGAAGAAGAAACATTTTTGGACCTATCTATGATTTTGCTGCGGAGCGTTGGAGAGAACCTAGTGTATACCCCTCTAACTAAGGTATACACTATATGAACTAGAATACATCTTACGAGAAAAAGAAAGAGAAAGAACGCGATGAAGAAGAGAGAGAGAAAGAAAGAGAGAGAGAGAGAGAGAGAGAGAGAGAGAGAGAGAGAGAGCAGGCTGGTTCCGTGAGTGCATTCTGAGATCGTTCCGAGAATTTTTCTTCCTCTTTCTTTCCTGAAATGTTACTGATCAAATCTTATAATGATCCTGTTTTCGCATAATTCATTCCGTCATCCCTCATTCGTCCGACCGATCGCCGAGATTGGGAGAAATTGGGAGATAGGTACCTTTAGAAAACGTAACAAGTGAAACAACGATAGTGTTTCTGCATATATCCATCGTCATTTCTGATTTCTCGTCTGAACCACCGCCGAAATGACATTTCATGAAACTAAGGGGATAGCCTATAGTCTATGGGGCGTCATTCTATAGACACAGCTGCCTGTCTTTTGGTGATCATTTGTGATCATTGCGCGCGCAACGAGTAGCGATGCCCGGTTGTAGACGCGCCCAGGTACTGATGTTGGTCCTGTGCTGCGGTCTACTGCTGCTGATCCACTATCAGGTACATCGGTTCATTAGTCTATCAGGTACTCTGTCCTCGTGAATCTTTTCTTCGAATTGGTAGCCCGCTCACCACGTGTGTCTTAGCTGTCCCAGCCGTGCGCTATGAATTGGTCATTTCGCCCGTCTGTTCTCATATCTCAGCGTCGTCCCGTTAGCTAGCTGTCACAAAAGTGTTTCATGTCTGCGCTCTCTCTCGGTTTTGACGCAATGATGTAGCGGTCAGAATCAAATCTTTCACTTGAAGAAGCTATTTTGCCAAGTAGAGGTCAGAGTCAACTTTTGCTGGCAAAAGACCCTCAGAAAGATCTCAGAAAGTGAAATGTTACTGATCAAAAAAAGAACGCGCCCTCACCCTCAGAAAGATTCTCAGAAAGTGTCTTTTTTTGTAACATAAAGCGGCTTTTTGATACACAAGCGAGTGTGAATACGCCTTAAACATTGGCCACAGCGTGCCTATGCATGTCCCTGTTGCAGTCCTCGACCTCTCCCCCCACCCATCTCCTATCGCCCCGCCCCTCCAGCCTCGATCACTGGCTCCTTTCCCTGCCAGAGACCGCTATCATCGTCGACACAGCGTTCCTCAACAAACTCGAAGCCGGCACGCCTACAACACTGTCGTCACCCAATGCGGTCGTCAAGATTGCGGTCGACAAGAGGTATCGATCGATAATCGGTCGAGTATCGATTGATTCAGGGCGAAAGTGGACAGCCGTGACTATCCACAGTTCGATATCATCCTCTATGACAACGACGTGTCGAAAGATTTCATCGTGTTTGAGGATGACGTGCGGCGGGCGATGCCAAGGTGGGCGGGGCTTGGAGGGGCGGAGCTAAAGTGGCATGCAGGTCCGTCATCGACATGAAGGGTCCGAACAAAGTGAAGCTGTTTCTTCAAATGTGGGAGCGCTCGAGGCTCGTTGAGTGTCTAGGATTGAATGTCGAGTGAGTGGGCGGAGTTATAGTTCTATGCTCGCAATAAGTTGCGCGCGGTGGGGTAGATCAGAGGAAGACTGAGAGTCAGCCTTCGGCAATAGCGCGCAAAACAAGAGAGACAGACAATTATGGCACCGTATTTCGAACTGCAAACGAGGTAAATCGAAAACTATCGCTCTGTCGCCGAGTATATGCACGTAGCTGAGTCTCTTCGAAACGCCTTCGAAACACGACCAAACGTGTTCAGAAAGCGTTTTATGGGGCTATTTCAAAGGGACTGATCACACCTGTAGTCTCTTCGAAATTTCGTTTGCGTGTGCATCAAGACTGTAGTTCACCCGACTGCCTTAAGACGCAACTTCACCGAGAAGATCGAGATCCTACCCTCTCACGTAGAGGGAATGGCACGGTTTCGCGACGAAGTGATGCTCGAATACGCTATGATTCCCCATATGTGCGGAGGAACGCTGCTGGGTGAGGGAGAGAGAGAGAGAGAGAGGGAGAGAGGGAGAGAGGGAGAGAGGGAAAGAGGGAGAGAGGGGGAGAGAGAGAGAGAGGGGGGGGGAGAGAGAGAGATTACAGGCTGGTTCCGCGAGTGCGCGTTCATCCCACACACAAACGATGTCGATTTCTGCACACTCGCAGAATTCTTTTCCGAAGAGAAATATGAGAGAATGAGGCAGAATATGACAAGTGGCAGCATGTATCTGCGGATAGGCATGGTACGAGGGAGAGAGAAGGGGGAGGGAGGGAGAGAGGAGAGAGAGACAGAGAGAGGGGGAGGAAGAGAGAGAAGAAGAAGGAGAGAGAGGGGGAGAAAGAAAGGGAGAGAGAGAGGGAGAGAGAGAGAAAGACATGAAGAGAGAGAAGGAGAGAGAAAGGGAGAGAGAACTAGAAAGAAAAAGGGAGAGAGAAGGAGGGAGAGAGAAAGGGAGAGTGAGAGAGACAGACAGACAGACACAGACAGACAGAGAGCAGATCTATTCAGCCGGTGGACTCTCTGGAGTTGAAGTTCACTCTTGCGGATCAGGAGACGGGCACCGATCTCTTCTTTCTCTATTCAAATGAGAGTAACAGTTGGGTGGCGGGGACTGCGGAAGAAGGATACAAATACCGATACTACGTTCCGAGGTGAGGAGAGAGAAAGAGGGAGAGAGAGGTTGAAAGGGAGGAAGAGAGAGGGAGAGAAAGAGAGAGATTCATAGTCTCTTTCAGAATCGACCGCTACTGTTCCGCCATTCTACACAACCACCTCTTCACGATCCCTTGTAATGTGGAAGAGCATCTGAACGTTAGTGTTATCTCTCTCTTTCTCTTTCTTTCTTTCTCTCACCTCTCTCCTCTCTCTTTCCTCTTTCTCTCTCTCTCCTTTATATCTCTCTCCTTTCTCCCCACTTTTCCTCTCCCTCCCCCCCTCTCTCTCTCTCTTCTCTCTCTCTCTTTCTCTCTCTCTCTCTCTCTCGCTCTCTCTCCTCTCTTTCTCCCTCCCTCCCTTTCCCTCGCTCTCGCTCTCTCTCCTCTCTCTCTCCTCTCTCTCTCTCTCTCTCTCTCTCCTCTCTCTCTCTCTCTCTCTCTCTCTCTCTCTCTCTCTCTCTCTCTCTCTCTCTCTCTCTCTCTCTCTCTCTCTACATACTCCTCCAGACCACATACGGTCCGCACTGGCGACTGGACCATCTGACCGCCGACTTTGACTGGTCCTCGTCTCACAAGAATGTCGAGTATGTTGGAACGTATACTGAAGAAGAGATGAAGTCCGCGTACAGACAACTGTAGAAGAAGATTTTCATCTGTGATTGTTAAGATGAGAAGTTGTTCTCATGAGTGTACTCAACTTTGGCTCCTTGTTTTTTTGTTGTTTCCGCTTGTATATAAAAGCTTGTATCTCGCTAGCTGATTGAATCACTATTGGCACTATGCGGAGTGAATATCGTTCCTTGCGGTCAGTTTGTTACTGGAGTTGCCGCGCTTTTGGATTATCGATGAATATCGATCGATTATCATCATCTACGTCAATAGTATGGTTCAATGGTATGGTCCGCAAGACGAATGCCCTCTATGGATGGAAATGCAAGAGCCCGATTTGTGAACCTGCACCTTCCATTCGGCGCAAAAATCGATCATACCATTTTAGGTTATTATGAGTGATTCCGTTTTGTACGTGTCATAATCATATTTGCGATTCCGAATGAACATTTGATTTGATCTTTTGTGACAACTTCTGAATGCTACTCACAAATAGAGCTTCACGTCCACTACTCTATGCTTTATGCCAAACAAGTGGCAGTGTGACGGCCAACCTATGGCGGAGTATGTGATATTACGACAACTTCTGAAAGCTGCTTTCAAGAAGAGCTTCACGTCTACCACGCGATCAATTACAACCTACTGAATGACTAAGTGATTGAAGAATCACCGGCAAGCCTCGCTCTCCAACTTCTCTTTTCGGGAATGTGTCAACGATATCGATAATGTGTAAAAACTATTCGCATTCACATCTTTCCGAGAGGGAAGCGTTTAGTGGGTCTTTTATACGCTGGATGTCGATCCTTCTCGAATGTCGTTACATTTCAAGACATTCGGTGATTGTCTTTATTACGCGATCGCGCAAATGTATTCACGATACGATAATATTATCGATATCGTTGACAGTTTGAGAGAAGAGAGAGAGAGAGAAAGTGAGAAAGAGAGAGAGAGAGAGAGAGAGAGAGGAGAGAGAGAGAGAGAAAAAGAGAGAGAGAAGAGAGAGAGAGAGGGGAGAGAGAGAGAGAGAAAGTGAGAAAGAGAGAGAGAGAGAGAGAGAGAGAGAGAGAGAGGAGAGAGAGAGAGAAAGAGAGAGAGAGAAGAGAGAGATCGGAGAGAGAGAGGGGAGAGAGAGCGTTTGCAGAGGGGGTCAGCGCGCTCCTAGCAGCGACACGTTACGAGAGATCAGGTGGTGTCAGCAACCGGATTACTTAGGCAATCCGATCAGTATCCCTCTCCACTCTGATCAAAGTTGGAAAATGGACAAAAATCTCGAAGTTTCGATGCATATTTATGACAAATGACAACACAAAGAAACAAGGCATCAACGTTAAGTACAAACACATACAAGTCATTTTTCGACTACAAGTTTGATAAAATAGTTGTCGCAAGTCACATTATTGTAACATTATTGTTCTTTTCATAGTTGTTTTATTCGTCTTATCTACAAACGTTTTTAATCTACAGTTTTCTGAATGCGGCCTTCATCTCTTTCTTGGTGTAGCGTCCCACGTGTTTGACATTCTTGTGAGAAGAGGACCAGCCGAATCGAGAAGAGGGATGGTCCAGACGCCACTCCGGACCATACGAGGTCTGAAAGAGAGTTGAGATAGAGTAGAGAGAGAGGCAGAGCGAGAGGGAGGGAGGGAGAGAGGGTGGGAGGGAGAGAGAGAGAGAGAGGAGAGAGAGGGAGGGAGGGAGGGAGAGAGGGTGGGAGGGAGAGAGCGAAGAGAGAGGGAAGAAAGAGGGGAAAGAGAGAGAGGGAGTAAAGAGAGAGAGGGAGGGAGGATCCGGAGCCCCACTATCGTCTATAATGGTATCTAATTCTAATGTATTATGGAAAGGAACTCGAATGATTATCGACTGAATATCGATCTCATATCGACTTTCGACATTCGACCCTACCATCCCCGTTGCTAAACTGTGATTCTCCCAGCGCTTAGCCCTTGTGGTATACCGTATGCACTTGTTGTATAGTCAGGATATAGCGATTCTGGATAAAATGATTGATTGATTGAGGGAGGGAGGGAGAGAGAGAGGAGAGAGAGAGAGAGGGAGGGAGGGAGAGAGATGGAGAGAGAGTAGAGAGAAAGGGAGGGAGAGAGGGGAGAGAGAGAGGAGAGAGAGGAAGGGAGAGAGGGAGAGATAGAGAGACCAACCTTGATCAACTCTTCCACATCGCACGGGATGGTGAATAGGTGATTGTGCAGAATGGCGGAACAATAACGCTCTATTCTGAGAGATAATAAGAATCTTTCTCTGTCTCTCTCTCTCCCTCCCTCTCTCTCTCTCTCTCTGTCTGTCTCCCTCTCTCTCTCACTGTCGCACCTCGGAAAGTAGTATCGGTATTTGTCTCCTTTCGACCCAGTCCCCGCCAGCCAACTCAATGTCTCGTTCATATAAAGGAAGAACAGATCAGTGGGCGTATTTTGTCCGGTCAGACGGAATTTGAACTCTAGAGAATCCTCCGGCTGAAAAGAACATCTCTCATTCTTCCTTCCCCCTCTCTCTCTCTCTCTGTTCTCTGTCTCTCTCTCTCTCTCTCTCTCTCTCTCTCTCTCTTTGTTACCATGCCTATCCGCAGAAACATGCTGGCGCTTGTCATGTTCCGTCTCATTTTCTCATATTTCTCCTCGGAAAAAAATTCTATGGGAGCGCAGAAATCGACATCGTGTGTATGTGGGATGAAGGCGCACTCACGGAACCAACCTGCAATCTCTCTCTCCCTCTCTCTCTCTATCTATCTATCTCTATCTTTCTCACTTTCTCTCACCCTCTCTCTTTCTTTCTCCCCTCCTTCTCACCCTCCCTCTCCCTCTCACCCAGGAGCGTTCCCTCGCACAGATGGGGAATCATGTCATACTCTATCATCAGTTCGTCCCGCCATCGTGCCATACCATCCACATGTGTGGGTAGGAGTTTGCTCTTTCCGGTGAAGTTCCGTCTGAGAGTCAGTAAATAGATCAGACTCGATTATGTATAAAAAAAACCGCTTTATGATACACAAATGCACTTTCTGCGGACCTTTCTGAGTGAGAAGGGTCTTATGTCAGCAAAAGTTGAGTCTGACCTCTACTTTAGGAAATGAACCCAGCCACAAGACACCAGACACCTCGATACCACGGTGTCGACATCACGACACCACTTTCACAAAACCCTTACTGCACTACTACACCTCGTCTATATGACTGAAGAGATGCAGAAATTGTTGCTTGTGAAATGGTGTCTTGGTGTAAGGTGTCATTTCCTTATTGCCCTATTTTGTGAGACAGACTCAACGTTTGCTGGCAAAAGACTTTTAGAAAGATCCCCAGAATGCGCCATTTTGAATCATAAAGCGACTGTATGATACTTAATCAAGTCTGACCTCGTCTTTTCAACAACAAAAAAAAACGTTTCTGAAAAAGAACAAAGCAAACTCACTCGACCTTCATCCTAGACACTCAACTAGCCGCGATCGTTCCCACATTTGAAGGAAGAGCTTCACTTTGTTCGGACCCTTCATGTCGATGACGGACCTGCAGAACACTTTAGCTCCGCCCCTCCAAGCCCCGCCCACCTCGGCATCGCCCGCGGCACGTCATCCTCAAACACGATGAAATCTTTCGACACGTCGTTATCATAGAGAATGATGTCGAACTGTGGATAGTCACGGCTGTCCACTTTCGCCCTGAATCAATCGATAATCGATCGATAATCGAACGATACCTCTTGTCGACCGCAATCTTGACGACCGCATTGGGTGACGACAGTGTCGTAGGCGTGCCGGCTTCTAGTGTTTTCAGAAAAGCGGTGTCGACGATGATAGCAGTCTCTGGCAGGGAAAGGAGCCAGTGATCGTTAGGGGCGGAGCTTGAAGGGCGGGACGACCAGAGAACGGCGAGACCGGCGGGAGATTGCTAAAAAACGGAGACCAATAAACGGATCTTCAAATCATTACGTCAGAAACAGTGTGTCAAAAGCGAGGGGAAGAGAAATAGTCAGGGAGACAAATAAAATAAGTGATCTTGTATAGAAACATTTTATTACCATTTTTTGATATAAATGAAGAAGAAGACCAAGAAGACTCGAACGCACATACCGGCAATTAGGAAATCACACCAGACACCAGACACCACGACCCTCTGGTGTCAACACCACGACACCAGACACCAGACACCAGACACCAGACACCACGACACCACGACCCTCTGGTGTCAACACCGCGACACCACGGTGTCGACACCACGACACCACTTTACAAAACAAAAAGTTCTGTTTTTTTTCAGTTATATAGACGAGAGGTCGTAGTGCAGTTGAGTTATTTGAAGTGGTGTCGTGGTGTCTGGTGTCATTTCTCTACATAATTATTCACAAACCCGGTAGTGGAGTAGAAACACGCAGCAGGCGGCGAGAGACGCAATCGGTAGTAGCTGCGAGCGAGGACAGCGAAACATTCCAGCGAGGCGCCTTTTCTATAATCTTCTTTTTCTATAAAATTATCCATCTACGGACAAGCTCCGCCCCTTCCGCCCCTTCAATCGCGCGATGACATCTCTCCGCTATCGCCGGAGAAAAGCGTGGCGTTCCGTTTTTTTTTTTTTCGTTTCGCGCAGCTTTCACACGAATACATACACACACATACACACACACAAACACCGAAATAATCACAACAGCTACACCGATCGTGAGAAAGCGACACTTTCAATACTTGCAACATCGGCTATTTTGTTTTTGAACACGTATTCATTCATATTGACCGAGAAGGTCCTACATATAGATATAGTTTTTCCACGCTCCTTCTTGGAGTAAGAGATCACAAAGACAGATAAGTAGAGGAAGGAAGAGGAAGATGGGGCAAACAGGAAGAGTTCTATAGTCTTATTCTAGGAGATAGTTGGGGGCTCTGTGCATTTGACTACAGAAATGAAGATACTCATTTTCCGTGCGGGACCACAGACCGGGCAGTCGGTGAAAATGATCTTGCAGGCTGCAATTTTGAAAGCGCATGCTCATTTCTGGACGCAATTAGAGGGGTACGAGATCATTGTCACTGTTTGCCCGTCAGTGGATGGTGGTGAGATGGGTGATGTCTTCGATTCCAGTGTAGATCATGTGAAGGGAGAGGGAGAGAGGAAGGGAGAGAAAGAAGGAGAGTAGAGAGAGAAGGAGAGTAGAGAGAGAGAGAGAGAGAGAGAGAGAGAGAGAGAGATAGTAGAGAGAGTAGAGAGAGAGAGAGAGAGTAGAGAGAGAGAGAGTAGAGAGAGATAGAAAGAGAGTAGAGAGAGAGAGAGAGAGAGAGAGAGAGAGAGAGAGAGAGAGTAAAGAAGAGAGTAGAGAGAGAGAGAGGGAGAGAGAGAGTAGAGTAGAGAGAGAGAGTAGAGAGAGAGAAGGAGAGAAAGAGAAAGAGAGTAGAATAGAGATAGAGAGAGAGAGGGGGGGGGAGAGAGAGATGGAGACAATTTTTAGCCACTCTTCCACGTTGCATAGAATCGAGAATAGGTGATTGTAGAAAATGGCGGAGCAGTAGCGGTCGATTCTGAAAGAAAATAGGCGATCTCTTTATTTCTCTCTCTCTCTCTCCCTCTATCTCTCTCTCCCTCTCTCTCTCTCCCTCTCTCTAACGCACCTCGGAAAGTAGTATCGATACTTGTTGCCTTCTCCCGACGTCCCCGCCAGCCAACTCAATGGAGCTATCCTAACATTGCCTTGTAAATTGTAAAAGCAAATGTTTTTACAAGAACTCTTGTAAAAACAGTTGTAATTACAAGAAACAAATGTTTTCGCAATTGACAATTGACATTGCAAGATTTCATGCAACTCCAGACGCTTGTTTCTACAAGAGGTCAGGTCACGAGTTGCCAAATGCGCCCACGGCTTATGTCAACGCGCAGCATCTAATGTGTCACGGGTTTGCGCCGAAAAGTTGCTATCAGCTGATTATCGATAAGGATGTATTACTTCATTGTTACGAAGTTCTTTAAAAACAATATCCATGTTTTAATAACATTCTGTCGCGCGCGCAACATGAATTACAAGTACACATGTAATTACAGTTGTATTTACAAGAATTGTTGCAAATACAATTGTTTTTACAATTGACAAGACGATGTTAGGATAGCTCCAATGTCTTGTTCATATAAAATAAGAATAGATTGGTGGGCGTACTTTGATCGGTCAAACGAAATTTGAAGAGAATCCACTGGCTGAAAAGAACATCTCTCATCCTACCTCTCCTCTCTCTCCTCTCTCTCCTCTCTCTCTCTCTCTCTCTCTCTCTCTCTCTCTCTCTCTCTCTTTCTTTGTTACCATGCCTATCCGCAGAAACATGCTGGCGCTTGTCATATTCCGTCTCATTTTCTCATATTTCTCCTCGGAAAAAAATTCTATGGGAGCGCAGAAATCGACATCGTGTGTATGTGGGATGAAGGCGCACTCACGGAACCAACCTGCAATCTCTCTCTCCCTCTCTCTTTCTATCTATCTCTATCTTTCTCACTTTCTCTCACCCTCTCTCTTTCTCTCTCCCCTCCCTCTCACCCTCCCTCTCCCTCTCCCCCAGGAGCGTTCCCTCGCACAAATGTGGAATGATGTCACACTCCATCATTAATTCGTCCCGCCACCGTACCCATCCTTTCTACGTGGGTGGGTGACTCGTTCACCATCCCCGTGTAGTTGCGCCTCAAATACAGTGGTTTGTATCACGTGCTGTGTCCATCACTACATTTTTTCCCGTTGTCCGTGCGGTGTTTCTTCTCTTTTCAGGTTTTCTTTTCCGGACAACGCACGGAAAACGGAAAAAAGTGAGAAATAGATAAAGGAAGCGCTTCGAAGATGCTGATGCAGAGAACTCACTCGACCTAAGCATTCAATGAGCCTCAAGCGCTCCCACATCTGCTCGAACAGCGTCGTGGTTGTTCGAATCCTTCATGTTGATGACGGACCTGCAGATTTCCACACCTCTTAGCTCCCCCCCCCCCCCCCCAAGTCCCGCCCCCACCTATGCATCGCGCGCCGCACATAATCCTCGAAAACAATGAAATCTTTCGACACGTCGTTGTCATAGAGGATGATATCGAACTGTGAATAGTCGCGGCTGTCCACTTTCGCCCTGAACCAATCGATAATCGATCAACAATCAATCGATACCTCTTGTAGACGGCGATTTTCACTACCACATTGTATGTCCGCGCGCCGTTCGCGAGTTTGGTGAGAAATACGGTGTCGACGAAGTTTCCGGCAGGGAAAGAAGCCATTGGTCGAGGTCGGAAGGGACGGTGGGACCAAATGGAAGAGAGATCTACGGTCGATTGCTGAAAATGAACGTAAGGGTGTCAATAGGAAAAAGACGGATGAGATTCGAAGTGATAGACCCTCTGTTTTCTAATCATGAAATCATTAAATCATTAAGATTCTTTATTAACGGATTCTCCAATTAACGGATTCTCCAAAAACAACAACAACAGAGCACTTATAAGGGAAGCGAGACGTGTTGTGGTGATCAATCGAGAAAAAATAACGAGAGGAGAACTCTCACGGGAAGAAATGCGACAATAGTGGTAGTGTAGTAGGAACAGAAAGAAGCAGGCGGCAACTGCTATGGCGAGCAGCCGGGGGCGAGAATAGGGCATCATTCCTGCGAGGCGCGTGTTCCAGAAAGTTGTCCACGGCAAACTCCTTCTCAAATTTTCGAAATATTATCAGTGTCGGGAAGAAACATTTCGAAACATTGAAGAAATAATGGAAAAAAACATTTTGATAAGCAACTTTTCGAAATCTTCCGCAAAACACTTTGTAACTGCCTGTCCTGGACTCATTCACTCACATACACATAGACACAGACGCCATCGACGGTGATGATCACACTTCATAACAGCATAACTACGAGAAGGAGATACTTCTAGATCTGACACTATCGATTTATCGTTTTTCTCCACGTTCAATTCGTCCAGTTTCAACCGAGAGTAAATCAAAACAGAACATTCCTCTTACAAGGGCGTTTATAATTACCAAGTTTCATCGAAATTACTTTAAAAAAAACTGATTGAACATAATGGGAATCGAACCGGCATAGCATTGTTCGTGAACCATGAACGTTACCACAACACTACAACGACATGTGATATCGAACTGATATCAACGAGACACCATCTCACCTCACACCCCCAAAATGGTGCTCCTCTCCCTCTCTACTCTTTTTTGTCTAGTGCTCTAGTGTCTAGTGTTTTAGTACTGCAAAATGCCAACATATCATTCCAACAGATGTTTTTTGTTGGTTGGGCATCCACCACCAATGATATAGAGTTGCCTTCAAACAGCGCGGGAAAGGCTCGAAAGTGTGCGCGACCTCTTTTGATTCGCATGCCGGATCTTCGATCGAAATTAGCGTTCGAATGCGCGCGATGGACTCTCCTCAAAACATGATAGATCGATCTTCCTGTATAACGTTATAGATACTAAGTAATATACTAAAAATGGTTCGGAAGACATGTTTTTGTTTATGCAAAAACAATCGCTTCTGGAAAAAAATGTCAGCCCTTTTTTCGGCGTCTGTCAATCGCCCCCGAAAATAGCTTCTTTTACACGTCAGCACTAGATTGTGCTATGTACGCAAACAGAGTGTTCTTCCCGGGGCTTGTGTCCGCGACCCGGGGCAATCTCTCTCTCTCCCTCTCTCTCTCTCCCTCTCTCTCTCCCGCCCTCTCTCCCTCCCTCTCTCTCTCTCTATTTGCGCGCATTCCACCAGGAGACAAAGGGGGGGCGCAATGAGAACGGCGCAAATAGAGGGATCAAGGAGTGCTTGGTTGGTTCTGTCTTGTTCTTATCATGAGTGAGCGACACAGTGTCTTCAGGCCAGCCCTCTCCTGAGAGGTCGCGCGCCCCCTCAGGGCACTCGAGGCTAGTCACGAGTGGTATAAAGGCGGGACCGACCGCGAGCGCGCACCTTGTCCTTGTCATGATGTTGGTACAGCATGTGCACCACTCGGATCATCACATGAGCCGGGGCGGCGGGGCTGATGGTCCGCGATATGTCCTGTCATATTCCGTAACCCTGTCCTAGTGGGGTAATGGTCCGCGATTTGTCCTGTCGTGTTATTAAACCCTATCGGGGACTCATGGACCGCGATCGTTCCAGTCATGCATTCTTGCCCGATTCGAAAGTACTCATAGGGAGCTACCGTCACTTTACACTCACCTTCACTGTCCCACGCTATTGTGTTTTCCCCTCCTCGTTTCACCCGACTACAGGAGTTCTCTCTATACGTTTCACCTCGCTAGATACGTTTCATCCGTTCAATACGTTTCACACCGTCCAATACGTTTCATCCCTCCATTACGTTTCACACCCGTCCGATACGTTTTACATCGCTCGATACGTCTCACCCCGCTCGATACGTCTCACCCCGCTCGATACGTTTCATCCATTCAATACGTTTCACACCCGTCCAAGACGTTTCACCTTTTCCCTCTATACGTTTCAGGCGCCGCCCAGCCATGTTCAAGCTGCTCGCGCTGTCCTCGCTGCTGCTACTCGCGGCTGCGTCGGTCACTGACAATAAACTGGT
Source organism: Rhabditoides inermis (assembly GCA_963966185.1). Taxonomy (NCBI): domain Eukaryota; kingdom Metazoa; phylum Nematoda; class Chromadorea; order Rhabditida; family Rhabditidae; genus Rhabditoides; species Rhabditoides inermis. The sequence continues at coordinate 471,878 of CAWZYM010000367.1, read as the reverse complement.
AATTGAAGAGGGAGACAACTCCATTCTGAAGATCGGAGGGAGCACCGAGATGAGCAAGGGTGGGTGACTGTCTCTCTCTCTCTCTCTCTCTCTCTCTCTCTCTCTCTCTCTCTCTCTCTCTCTCTCTCTCTCTCTCTCTCTCTCTCTCTCTCTCTCTCTCTCTCTCTTACTCACTCGCTCACCTCACCTGTTCAGAGGTGACTGAACCCGCGTCTACCGAGGCGACCACAGCGGAGATCGAAGAGGAAGAGGAGGAAGAGGAGGAGGAGGAGGAGGAGGAAGAGGAGACGACCACTGTCGCGCCCACGACCAAGGTCACCAGGAAGAGGTGAGTAAATTGGCAATTTCAAAGTTCAAAGTTGTGTATTTGCGCGGTGACTTATCACAGCGCAATCATAGTGGTAACAAGTTCGTGTTTTCGTTTTTCACATGCCTGTACGATAACGCCGTGCCGTTCATGTCTGCGGTTTCGTTGATCCTGGCAGTTTCGTTGATCCTCGTTGATCCTACCCAAGTGAGACCTGGCAATATTTTTGCGGGATTTTGGCCATTGTGGTACATCGCGGTATATCGTTTCCACTTGTATGGACAGGATAAGAATTCTGGAAGAAATGGTTTATTGATTGATTGATTGATTGATTGATTGATGTCTCGTTGCAGTCGCAAGAACACCGCCACTACCACTACTACCACTGCTGCTCCTGAAGACGAAGAAGATGAGGAGGAGAACAACGGACAGGAAGAGGAGGAGGAGGAGGAAGAGGAGGAGAAGGAGAAGCAGGAGGGTCAGTCACTATAATTGAGTAGCGATCAGGCTCTTTGAAACGCGTTCCACACGCACACTGACTTCGAAACGCCTTCGAAACACGACCAAACAGCGTGTTCCGAAGGCGTTTTGAAGGGGCTGTTTCGAAGATCAGACCTTCACATTCAAAGAAGAATATAGCCGAATGAAAAACGGTCTTCGAAGCATGTCAGTCTATCATTCTTAAGAAGAGTAGGAAGTCTAGTTCTGATTTAAGTATGCCACTCTCGCACTCTACTCACTTGGGTTAGCTTTTGCAGAAAAGTCTAGAAGCAGCAGGGTCAGATCCATTCTTTCAATTGGTTTGTCTCTCGCTGTTCCCCATGTTCTGAGGGCACTGTACACCCGCCGTTTGTTTAGTGTTTCGGGACGCGGCGGCTGCGCTTTTACAGAGTGGGATTAGAGTCTTGAGTGAGTGAGCAAACACTGGCGCCTTTGTCCATTCCACAGATTACATGATGATTAGGACGAGGGTTCCCCATGTGCACTTTTGCAAGAAAGAGAGAGAGAGAGAGAGAGAGAGAGAGAGAGAGAGAGAGAGTCTCCCATTTCAGTGTGCGAGGATGCCCTGGTGGTGCGCACTGGAAAGAAGAGCGCCTGCTCTCGCCTCAGGCAGTATTGCAGGAACAGGAAGTGAGTCGCGATACATTTCATATATACGTTTCAATACGTTTCAATAATACGTTTTCACCCACGTGAAAATCCGGAAAACTACGTGATTAGCGATACGTTTCACGAATTGTGTATAGTGTCGCAAATCGAATTGTATATAACTTATGTTTTAATCGATCATTATCGTTTCTTTTCTTTAAAAAAATACGTTTCACTGATAAGTACGTTTTACACAATACGTTTCTCCGGATACGTTTCCCAGGTACGAGAAGATGATGATGGAGTCGTGCGCGAAGACGTGCGGTCACTGCGGGCCGCCAGCCAACAAGCCGAGGGGAATCGACAGTGAGTGGAGAGAGGGAGGGAGAGAGGGAGAGGAGAAGGAAGAGAGGGAGAGAGAGAGGGAGTGAGAGAGACAGAGAGAGAAAAAGAGAGAGAGAGATCCCCTGCTTCAGCCAAGTGCTTCGACCGCGTCGACAAGAAGACTGGCAAGTCGAACTGCCTGAAGAATGTGCATCACTGCGAAGACCCGCTGTATACGAAGATGATGCAGAAGGAGTGCCCCGCCACGTGCGGACTCTGCTAGGGTCCTCGCCCCCTGCCGACCTCCGGAGCCCCATTCGACCCTCGGGGGCCAATCGACCCTCTCCCCACCGCTCTGATTGTATCGCTGCCGCTTTCTGAGCCGCCGGGGCACAGCGACCTCAAAAGGTCGTTGCCCCCAGGGTTGTCACGTTCCATATTCCATTGATTGTTAGTGTGACGGGATGTTGAGACCCTGTCACCCTAACCTCTCGGATTATCGATTATCTATTTACTTATTTATTGGTGTTCTCCGCCGTTCCATGACCAAACAGTAGCTCACATTGAGACGCTCACACTCCCTCTCTCCCTCTCTTTCCCCTCTCTTTTTCCTCTCTTTCCCCTCTCTTCCCCTCTCTTCCCCTTTCCTTCCCCTCTTTTTCCCCTCTCACACCCACGCAGTTTCCACTCATGGATTGTTTCGCCTAACTATGTATCTGTTGCGGTACGTGCCGCTTGCAGTAATAAATTATTTGACTCATGTGTAGTTGGCTCACCCCGTTTTTGAAGACAGCAAGCGGTTTCATCAGTCAGCATCCTCAACGTTGATTACATATAATGTGTACATTTACAAATGCTCTAGGTTTTATGATTGAAAACTGTCTAGACAGCGGAATGACGACTGGTATCGAGGACGGATTCGGCGAAAGGCGGCCACTCGCCCACCCACCGCCGCCGCTGAGTGGCTGTCTTCTCTTGTCATGTCCGAGGTGGAATCTCCTTTCAGCATTCCCCTACCTACCTTCCTCCCTCTCTTTCTCCTTTTCTATCTTCTTTCTACCCCCTTCTCTCCCCCGTTTCTCTCTCAGCTCTCCACTCCATTCCTCTCCCTGGAGAGGGGAGAGGGAGGGAGGGAGTGAGAGGGAGGGAGGGAGGAAGGGAGGGATAGAGAGAGAGATTCTCCTAGGAGCTGAAAAAGTACGAGCTCCGCGTGGCTGACAACGCGGCGCGCAAGGCCAAGGGCCAAAAGCCGCTGCCGTTCGAGGAGTATGTGAGTGTACTGTAGGTTACCGTATACCTATATTAATGTAACTAACATTTTTGATGCTATACCTACCGTATTCTCAATCTACTGTGTTTCACATACTGTAGAAAAGATGTACTGTACCTACCGTATTCCTGGATTAATTCACCTTCCGTAATGTCAGATGTCGGAGACTGCTCTGTCGGCTGTGCTGGATGCGGCGACTCGGGAGCTGGACAGAGACCAGAGCTTCCTGCGAGTCAGCCCGCCCTGCCAGATATGGGGCGACCTCAACGGAGGGGTGGGAGGAACTGCCTGTCTCTCTCGCTCTCCTTTTCTCCCTCTCCACCTCCCTTCTCGATTGTTCTTTCCTCTCCTCACATCTGTCTTGTCTTTGTATCAAACAGCGAATAGGTGTCACATTCTCTATAAGTAACAGTGAGTCTACCCATCCAGAATATTTGCTTTTCTGTTTTCATAAGAAGAAAATTTCGAAAAGGCATTTAAAAACTGTGCTTTCTCAGCCCACGTGCAACTTCCACGTTGACCCGAAGGACAAGCAGTTCAACTTCCATCGGGTGTTCCTCGGAAACTATGCGACAGGAGACGAGAACGCCATAGAGAACCTGTGGAAGCTGATGGTATACAAGATAACGTGAGGAGAGGGGATAAAAGGAGATAGGGGAGGGAGGGAGAGAGAGAGAGAGAGAGAAATAGAGAGAGAGAGAGGAAGAGAGGGGAATGAGAACGATATAAAGAAACTGTGGAAATGGAAGAGAATGTGTGAGATAGGGTTGAAGAGAGAAGGGCATAGTGAGAAAGAGGGAGGAAGGGAGAGGGAAGAGAGAGGGAGAGATAGAGGGAGAAAGAGATAGGAGGATAATAATTTGAATATAATTCTTTTGACTTACTACGTTCGCATAGGTTTACTGTAGGAGAATAATTTGACTTCCTCCACTCGTTTAGGATTACTGTAGGAGAATAATTTGACTTACTACATTCGCTTAGGTTTACTGTAGAAGAATAATTCGACCTACTCCACTCGTTCAGGGTTACGATAGGAGAACAATTTGACCAACTGCACTCTAAGGTTTACGATAGGAGAATAATTTGACGTACTCTACTGGTTTAGGGTTATAGGTGAATAATTTGACTTATTCCACTCCTGAAGGATTACGATAGGAGAATAATTTGATCTACTATACTCGCTCAGGGTTACGGTCTTAAAATCCTAATATAAGTTGAGCGAAGTTGAAGGTGAAGAGAGCGCCAGATAATGTAAGAATACTTTCAGCTACCCGTCTCTGTTCTTCTTCCTTCGGGGCTGCACAGAGTGTCCGATCATCAACCGGTGCAATGGATTCTATGATGAGTGCGTCAAGAGATACAGCGAGGCCATGTGGGACAAGTTCAACGTGGGTGGTCCATCCCTCTCTCTCTCTCTCCCTCTCTCTCTCTCTCTCTCTCTCTCTCTCCTCTTTTTGTCTCTCCACCATTTCGAGGACTCCCGTTTCAGAAGCTGTTCTGCAACATGTCGTACTGGTGTCTTATCGAGGAGAAGATTCTGTGTGTGCACGCGGGGGTGCCGGACAACACTCTGCTCTACATGGAACTCGGCCACCCCGGCAGCAACCTCGGCAACTTCGGAGCCGTCCAGGGATACGGATTCCAGTATTCGTGGGAGGGCGCGCACGCAGCCGACCTGGTCCTGTCAGTGAACGGACCCTCTCTCCTCTCCCTCTCTCTTTCTTCTTTTCCTTCCTTCTCTCTCTCTCTCTCTCTCTTTCTCTCTCTCTCTCTCTCTCTCTCTCGCAAAAGATCCCCTTTCTAGGGCCGACTACGATGTGAACGCCAAGGGCTCCACTCCGAGAGACGTCAAGCCGGGAGTCGTGTACGGACCGGATCATGTGAGCAAACCGTGATTCAGATACCGTTTTCCGCGGTACCACATACCGTAATTTAGTTATTGCTACCGTAATTCTACTACATACCGTACTCCTTTAGGTGACGGCGCAGGCCGAGTACCTGAAGGTGACGAACATCATCCGCTCGCACGGAATACAGAAGGACGGAGTGCAGCAGTCGGCCAAAGGAATTCTGGTAACGTCTCTCCCCCCCCCCTTTCCCCCTCTCTCTCTCTCTCTCTCTCTCTCTCTCTCTCTCTCTCTCTTTGTCATCTTATAATTAGTACTAATTCAGACCAGTGTCTACTCTGCGCTCAACAACCCGACTGTGAAGGGAATGCGACTCAAGGTGAACGCTCTCGCTGTTCCCCTCTCCCCCCTTCTCTCTCTCTCTCTCTCTCTCTTTCCCTTCCCTCTCTCTTCCTCTGTCTCTCTGTCTCTCTCTCTCTCTCTCTCTCTCTCTCTCACCATTCTCTCCCAGGTCCCTGCCAACCTGCACGTGATGGCTATCCCGGCTGATCTAGACGAGAAAGAGGCCGGATTCGGGTGGATGACCTCGCTGTTCAAGGTACATCTCTCTCTCTCTCTCCTTCTGTCTCTCTCTCTCTCCCTCCTTCTGTCTATCTCTGTCTCTCTCTCTGTCTCTGTCTCTGTCTCTGTCTCTGTCTCTGTCTCTCTCTCTCTCTCTGTCTCTGTCTCTGTCTCTCTCTTTCTCTCTCTCTCTCTCCTTCTCTCTCTCTCTCTGTCTCTCTGTCTCTCTCTGTCTCTGTCTATCTATGTACCCAAGTAGTTCATTCCCGATACGTTTCCAGTCGCACGCTGCTCCTATGAGCCACGATGATGCCCCGAGAAAGAGGGCGAGGTTCCGGAAGGAGAAGGAGGAGAAGAAAGAGGAGAAGAAGGAGTAGACAAGGAGATACCTACAGTACTTATAACATTGGGATTACATCTTACATTCGTTTTTTTAAACGTCGCCGCTTGTCTATATTGTGCAAAAAATAAAGGTATTGTGAAGTTACGTTTTCATGTGAATTGAAGAAGAGAGGAATAAAGGAACATACAAACAAATAGAATCGATTGTTTCTAAATTGTGTAGAATAGAAACGTTTCCAGTAATTGTTCGGTTATCGGTTACCTGTTGGAAGTATGGCAAAGAATGTGAATAAGTGAATGTGAATAAAATTAACGAATTTAATGAATCGTTTTGTATTAACTCAGAATGAACGTTGTTTTTTATTCAAAAAATAATTTAATACTTAACATAATTTAATACCTGTGCTCTTGTGCTCCCATTGCCATTAGGCTCCGCCTCTCGACCCCGCTCGATCGATCGATCTGTTCGATTTCGCAATGTGCAGTCTTTTCGCCTCATTTTCCCGCTTCCATTTTACATTCTCTTCACGCTTTCTCACATTCAAATTGTTTTCTTTTTTTATCCGATTGTCTTCAATTTGCTAAATGGTTTTTCGTTTTCTAGCCATGGATGATCCGGAGTTCTACCTCAATTTCCACGCCAAACTCAATGAGATGCGACGGTGAGTGGTCTTGTTGTGTGTTTATGTATGTGTACTCATTTCAGTGCGGGTGACATGTGTGATGTGAAGATAATCTCCCGAGACAGCGACACCGGCAAGGCAAACGAGGTAAGCGAGTGTGTGAACATTTTTTTTTATGATTTGGCATGTTTGTAACGCCGCAACATCTGTATTTTTTTCAGTTTATGGCTCACATGATTGTTCTGTCGGCGGCGTCTCCGCATTTCAAGCGCGTCTTCCACTCGGATTTCAAGGAGGCCATCATTGGAGAAGTCACGCTGGTCAGTTGATGATAGTGATCTTTTTGATTATGCGTGTTAAGGACATGGATAGTGATATTGTGGAGTTCCTTCTGGAGTACATGTACACCTCCAAAGCGAAGATTGGTAAGTTTATTACAATTGGGTACCTTTTGATGTTGTTGTTGTAGACGAGTCGATTGCGGCTCGCCTTCTCCCGGAGGCTGCGTATCTTCAGCTTGATACACTGAAGGAGCGATGTGCAAAGTGAGTGAACACAGACAGGTCAAGAGCTCGTTGCAGGTTTCTGCTGTCCAGTGTGACCCCTTCGAACTGCATCGAGATGTGGTCGTATGCCCGTCTCTATACCTGCCAGGAGATGAAGGATCTCGCATGGAATATGATGTGTCGCAACTTTGAGTGAGTGCAGTTCAATCGTTTGATAAGCCATTAGTGTTGATGTTTCAGTTCTCTAATCGATACCCCCGAGTTCATCGGTCTTGACGAAAAGGATCTGCTCGCTCTTCTCGCAGGTATAAGCTACTTCAACGTAAGAGTGTTCATGTTCATTTCTTTTTCCAGCCAAGTCTCTCCGCTGTCGGGAGTCGAGTGTGTTTTCTGGAGTGTGCAACTGGGTGCGGGCAGATCCGGGAAGTAGGAAGCAGCACATGAAAGAGTGAGTATCATCTCCTTGTTCAATCACAGTCGCCACAGGCTGTTCTCGCTCGTTCGTCTCTCGTGTCTGAAGAAGGCCTATCTGGTGGGCACTGTCGGCAAGGAACCCCTAGTCACTGAGGACAAGCAGTGCTTACAAATGTACCACGACTGTCTGGAGGTATTTGTTTTAAATTAAAATCATTAGTGTTATATTTTGAAGGATATTGTGGTGCGAGGCCCGCGTCCGTGCCGCAACCGTGGAATAAATTGGAAGGCTTGCGGGGAGTGGACGGATGGACCGCAGCTGGGTGTGGGCATGTCAGAGTCTTTTCCTCGTTCGCTGCCTCTTGTATAATATTATTCTGGGAGATAGTTTGCCAGATAACGGTAGAAAATCGATCTACCCTATAGTCGCATTCGATCTACCTTCTAGTCGTGAGGAGACCCAAGCGCGCGCTTTCAAACGATAATTATCTATCAAACAAGCCGGCATGAGAATCAAAGAGGCCGCGCGACACTCGACCATTTGCTCGCGCTGTCTCACCTCTCTCGCTCGAAACTGAGTTTCACCAACTGACCCCGGCTGGCAATAGCAGGAACTATCCTCCAGGCGAAGACTATACCATCCGTATCCTAGGAATGTTTGCTCGACTGTGGTGTTTGACGACAAGATCTACTGCGCCAGCGAAGCGAATAACGTTGCTGTTCTCTCTCAAGGTGTGTGCATCCAAGTCCCTCATCCCTCTTTTTTTTTAAATCGAATTTAGCTCTACGTATATTTAAATATTCACAGTTTCAGGCAACTGGCATCAATTCGCTCCTCCTACTTCTGGTGTCTACTGGAATCTGTGTGTTGTCGCGGATTCCATGTATGCGATCGGAGTCGTTTCTGAAAAGTGAGTCATTCAGTCCTATGTACACTTTTTTCAACCTATTCCAGTTGCAATGTGTACCAGTTCGAGAAGGGATCGCAGACGTGGACACTCGTGCACAGAGCGGAAAGGAAGAGGTACGTCCGATGGTATTTGTGTTTGTATAAACCTTATCAGTGGCGTGATTGTTGATGTTACTGCCTTCAATGACCGAATCTGTGTGGCCGACGAGAGAACCAAAACTATCGAGACATTCGACCCGAAGGATGCTGGTATACAAGTTCCCATTTACAATAGTTAATAAAATATTGCAGCATCTGGATTTGTTCGCCTGTGCGCTTTTCCTCCTTCACTGATTGACTTCTCCCTGTGTGCGGTGGATGGTTGTCTGATGACTATCGGAGGATCGACGGGTTTTGACTACACCAACCTGGTTCGCAACCGTTCAGCCGAATCACAAACTCAATGTGTGTTGTAGGTATTTGAATGGAATGCGCAGACTAACTCTTGGAATACGGGATCTTTGCTCGGTCAGGTACGAACGAACTTTTGTTCGCACGGATTAGCAGTGTGTAGTCGTTTGTTTCAATTCTCCTCGATGTATTTTTTATTCCTTCTCTGTTTCGTAGGCTCGTCGTTATCTGGGCGCGACAGAGTGGGATGGTGGACTCGTGATTGCCGGTGGTATCAACAGAGGTCAGACGCGAGATGTTCAGGTGAATTGGGAATACTAAACTTGCAAACAAGAAAGTCCGCTCCTCTCTCTCTCTCTCTCTCTCTCTCTCTCTCTCTCTCTCTCTCTCTTTTTCGTTCTTCTCTCTCTCTCTTTCTCTCTATTTTCTCTTTGGTGTGAGACATGATGCGCTGCCGCTGCTGCATCACTCCATGTCTCACACCAAAGTGAGTGCATTCAACTGGTTCTTGTCTAGATGCTGGTCGATGGCGAGTGGATGCCTCTGCCGTCTCTCCAACGCGCGCGCGACTGCTGCGGGCTGGCTGTCCTCGACAATGTGAGTGGAGTAGAGGAGTTATGGGAACCATGTTATATGACATGTACATGTCATATACATACAGTCCAGGGAATATTCAGTTCCGCCACCACTTTGCTCGCGCAAAAGTTTGAATGTGAATTTTTTCGCTTGTTGTCGCATGTCTATCGACTTTTGCCGCGTCGCACTCTGCGCTCTCTACTTGCGGATGGACTGATT
>CAWZYM010000367.1:367500-457500 GCA_963966185.1 Rhabditoides inermis | reverse complement strand
CAGTGAATCTATGGTTCTGTTCAATAGCCCATCTCGTTCCGGCTAGACTGACCCTGACGACGGAACTCGAAACGAGCATAACAGAAGATAACAGATATCAGAGAAGTGTTCTGAGAATCTGATGAATAATCTTGTTTGATAGTTTTTTTGTTCAATATCCATTAGCTTTTCATACGTCGTTGATTAGTCGTTCTTGCTAGAGCGACTAAAAGAAGTTGAGTCATTCAGCAATGAAAGTTGCATTTTCGTTCTGAGAGTTTTGAAAATCTTCTAACAAAACAAATACTGTTCATTTTCAGGTCAAAATAACACAGAAACGGCGAGATAGAAATTATTGAAGAAAAAAAACGTGTTAGTCTCCTATGATTTTTTTTTTTAAAATTGGTACTTTGTTGATAAACCATGTAACAAACGATGTTCTACTGTGTCACTTGGGAATCAAGTGGGATCTTGGCAATAGCCGCCTAGGCTCTCTCTTTCTTTCTTTTTCTCCTCCTTTCTCTATCTCCTTCCCTCTTCCCGCTCAAAAAAGAACTTTTTGCACTGACTTCAACACGACTCGATAATTGACTGGGATGAACTAGTTTTCTGAAGAGTACATTGTCTGGACAAAATATCATGTGAGTGTGAGATACAAATTCTGGCCGAAGATACACAGTAAATTGCCTCGGACGTTTTGTACGTTGGATGAAAGACATAATCACATACATTCAGTTATGAATCTTTCTATAACAACACAAAACTAAAGATGTTGTATGTTTACAGTTAATTTGATGCAACCAATCAATCATTGTTCATCCATAATCGCTATATCCTAACTACACAAATACAACAAGTGCATACGGTATTTACTTTCGCACCGCCCACACTTTCTTCTTGTCGGTTGAACTTTTGAGTACGGTTGTATTCATCAATTGAGCGGGAAAGAAGACACTAAGAGTCGCCCTGTGACAATATAAAGACTTCTCCTCTCACTTTTTTTCCTTCTTTCTCCTTCGCTATGAATGTGAGTACTTGTAATTTGCTCGAACACTCGAACTCCGATTTTTTTTAATTAATAGATTTCATCGATGCACCTCGTATCATGTGTATAGATAAAATGTTGTTTGAGACAATTTTCTTTTATATACAATTTTCGGAAGGTAATATGTTAACATTGTGCACCTTCGATGTACGCGCGGCTGAATGCGGAGCAGAAGAAGACAGTGGATGCAGTGCTATCGGCTGTCGAGACCGGCAACGGCAAGCACATCTACTTGGACGGACCCGGAGGATCTGGGAAGACGTTCTGCTACGTGTGCATCTACCATCTCCTCACAGCCAAAAGGAAGACGGTGATGTGCGTGGCGTGAACAGGCATTGCTGCCAAAATGCTGCCGGGCGGACACACTGCCAACAGTGCATTCAAAATTTCTGTCGATTCCGGAAACCGTCTGACAACTATGTCTCGGACGGAAAAAGCTGGAGTGGAGTTGAGTCACGTGGAAGTTGTTCTGTGGGACGAGTTTGCCACTGTGCCCAAGTGGTCACTGGAGGCGGTCGACAGACTTCTGCAGGGCATCACCAGAAAGAACGAGCCATTCGGAGGGATGGTCATGGTCGGAGGAGGAGACTTTGCGCAGACTCTCCCCATTGTACCTCATGCGATGGCGGGATACTGTGTGGCGGCGTGTGTGAAGGCGTCTCCTCTCTGGCGTCTGTTCACCACCTTCCGTATCTCTGTGAACATGCGCACTGCCGGGGCAGAGTGGGTGGCGCAGCTACTGCGTATCGGCCACGGCACGGAGAAGGCTGACGAGGAAGGACGGATCAATCTCCCTCCACACATGATGATCACCACTTCCCTCAACGACAAGGTGTACGGTGAGGACCTCGACTCGCTCACACCGGAGGACAAAAGTGGTCGCGCCATTCTCGCCACAAAGAACAAGGCGGTCGATGAGCTCAGTAGACAAGTGCTGGATAGGATGGCAGGAGAGAAGAAGGAGTATCTCAGCTGGGACTCGGTGGCGAAGACGAGGAGGCGCACCTCGCACTTCGAATTGAAATCCTGAACTCACTCAACCCGAGTGGAGTGCCGCCGCATGCTCTGCGTCTTAAGAAGGGAGCGGTCGTGATGCTGCGGAGGAATTTGGACGTACGGAATGGACTGTGCAACGGAACGAGACTGTCGGTGGTGTCGCTCGGCCGACACGTGATCGTATGCCAGTTCATCTCCGGTGCGAGGAAGGGCGAGCAGATGATGATTCCGCGGATCGACGTGACGAGCAGTGCCGGATTGTCGTTCAAGCTGAAGCGACACCAGTTCCCGCTCAAGCTGTCATTTTGCATGACAATGAAAAAGGCGCAGGGACAGTCGCGATCGGGTGGGAATCGACATGCGCGAGTAAGGTGTTCAGCCACGGAAAGCTCTACGTCGCCCTCTTTCGCTGCAGGGATCCGAGCAAGATGTGGGTGCAGTCGTCCCATCTTGGAGTGATCAATGTTGTGGAGACTTCTGTGTTCAAAACTAGGCTGATGTGAATAGTGTATCAATATTGTAGAATTGTATGGAATACTAACAACAATCATGCACTAACAACAATCCCCATTCAAACATTGCTCATCCCAAACTTCCAGGAGGAGCGCGCCGATAGGCGCGTCTCCGACTTGTAGAAAAATAATTTGATCTCTACTCACTCGCTTATGACTACGGTAGGAGAATAATTTGACCTACTCCACTCGCTTAGGATTACGATTGGAGAATAATTTGAACTAGTCGGCTTGTTCAGGGTTACTGTAGGAGTATAATTTGACCTTCTCCATTAGGGGCGGCGCGCCAGCGCCGCCCGTTTGTTATGATCTGTGGCGCGCGCAGCGCGCCACTCCCAATCCACACGCTATTTGGCTATCATAATACAATATACTTCATTAGAGTGTGTTATGTGTTAGGGTATCATTTTGTAAGACCTATGAGTATGATTTGTTGAATAAATATCGGTTGCGGCGCCCAGAACAGCCTCTCTCTCGCTCTCTCCCGCTTTGCCACTAAACGTGTTTACGACGGCGGCGGCGGCGGCGACGACGGTGTGCATCACGTAAGCTCCGCCCACTGCACTCTGCGCTTATTGGTCTCTCGGCCTCTTGCCGGTGAAAACTGATTGGCCGAGCGCATGCCCCGCCCTTCGCTCACCCACTCTCGTGTCGGATCGATCGCGCGCCGTCTCTGGCGTCTCTTGCGAGCGCACACTCTCTGCGCACTCTCTCATGTCCACTGGCGAGTGACTGGGCAGCCGGCCTGTTATCTGATCGAACGATCTCGGCGAGAGAGAGTGTGAGAGTGAGAGAGCGCATGTTCTCTTACCGACTTGCCGGTTAGAAAACGTGCGAATTGCAGAAAGCAGGCCGGATGACGCTGTTTTGTTCTCTGTGCAACTCCTCAGTTCGAACAGTAATACCAGAAACACAGGAAAATAACCGTATAAGAAAGCTAGCTGAGTTCAGTTCAACGCACCCAGTCCGGCTATTCATGACCGAAGGTTCATTAGCTCAAAATCTGAAGATTGTCTTTCTGTGTCTAGAGAGAACAGTGAGGGTAGAAAAAGAGAGTGTTCAAGCGGAGAATAAAACACAATATGCTCTGAGAGAGAACGAGAGAGAGAAAGAAAAAGTGATAGAGAGGGGAGATAAAGAGGAGAGAGAAAGAGATTGAGAAAGAGAGAGATAGAAAAGGGAGAGAGAGAGAGAGAGAGAGAGAGAAAGAGAAGGAGAAGGAGAGATAATGAGAGTTAGGGAGTGATAGAGAGAGGAAAGAAAAAGAGAAGGGCGAGTGATAGAGAAAGAGAGAGAAAGAGAGAGAGGGGGGAAAGAGTGAGAGAGAGGGCTATTAGATAAGCGAAATAGAGCGCATCAATCGTCAATGAGCGATCCGACCAGGCTGTTCGTTTCCTGATTCTGACTACGTTTTCGAAGACTCTCTAGTTTGGATACGTCAGTGTACTAGTTTTCGAAGATTTTCAAGTTACTGACGTGACTGTTATCAGTGACTGTTACTATGTCTGTGTATTTGTGAATTGTTAATTGTGAGTATTGTAAATTGTAAGTTATTTGTATCTTTATAGCATGATATTCTGACTAGTGAGTTTGTAATATGTATTTTCGTTATCTAATGTACAAAATTTCTTCGAAATTTGAGAAAAGGACATCCATTCTCTTTCGAAAAGTACAGGAGTAAAAAGGAGTGGTTTGTTTTGATCTAATTCAACAAAAGCACATGCATATTTTTTTCTTCGCAGCTGACTAAAATTTCAAAACAAACCTGCTCTTTCTAATCGATGAAAAAAGCGAACATATGTAATTGTAATATGTACTATAATAATTTAAAATAAAAGACCTTTTTGTTGTTAAATTTTTATGCATTTGCATGCGTATATCTGATCAAAAATCACACATTTCATAGTTATGAAACATTTCATAGTACATCGTTTGAAAGAGCAGGTTTGTTTTGAAATTTTAGTCAGCTGCGAAGAAAAAAATATGCATGTGCTTTTGTTGAATTAGATCAAAACAAACCACTCCTTTTTACTCCTGTACTTTTCGAAAGAGAATTTGCTTAGAGTTACGGTTGAATATTATTTGACATACTCCAGTCGCTTAGAAACAGTCAAGTATGAACCATACCATTGAACCAAACAAATTTGTGATCATGTCCCACTATTTATTTTGCTAACAAGAGTTATTTAGTTTGTTTAATATTCAAATTGGGCCCTGTTTCAGATCCTTCCCGACACTAGGAAATGAGGTTGTCTGGTATGTGAAAAATGTGAGATAACGAACAGAATCAGCGTACCTTTTTTGGGCAAAAGCTCTTCTTCTGCTTTCGCGATAGGAGTGGCGAGTGCACAAGAGACGAAAGTAAAGAGAAGGAACAACTGAAATGTTTTACGCCTTAAGTCGAAACGTTTTGATCACACTTCATTTGCAATTCTAAAAATGATGTATTTCAATACGGTTACGCACTGCTTCAAGAAATCTTCAGTTTCATATAGAACTAACATTTCGAGACAAACTACTCTGTCAATCCGTTCAAACCATTGCATTTAACGTTCCTGAAATGTCGGTTGCCTTTGTTTAATCACTGGAGATCTTAACTTTTTCGATAAAGAAGTGAAATCTTATAATTATGCATGTATAGAAAGACGAGTGTGGAGATGTGCTACACAAGACAAACTACTCTGTCAATCCGTTCAAATCATTGCATTTAACGTTCCTGAAATGTCGGTTGCCTTTGTTCAATCACTGGAGATCTTAACTTTTTCGATAAAGAAGTGAAATCTTATAATTATGCATGTATAGAAAGACGAGTGTGGAGATGTGCTACACAAGACAAACTACTCTGTCAATCCGTTCAAATCATTGCATTTAACGTTCCTGAAATGTCGGTTGCCTTTGTTTAATCACTGGAGATCTTAACTTTTTCGATAAAGAAGTGAAATCTTATAATTATGCATGTATAGAAAGACGAGTGTGGAGATGTGCTACACAAGACAAACTACTCTGTCAATCCGTTCAAACCATTGCATTTAACGTTCCTGAAATGTCGGTTGCCTTTGTTTAATCACTGGAGATCTTAACTTTTTCGATAAAGAAGTGAAATCTTATAATTATGCATGTATAGAAAGACGAGTGTGGAGTTGTGCTACACAAGACAAACTACTCTGTCAATCCGTTCAAATCATTGCATTTAACGTTCCTGAAATGTCGGTTGCCTTTGTTCAATCACTGGAGATCTTAACTTTTTCGATAAAGAAGTGAAATCTTATAATTATGCATGTATAGAAAGACGAGTGTGGAGATGTGCTACACAAGACAAACTACTCTGTCAATCCGTTCAAATCATTGCATTTAACGTTCCTGAAATGTCGGTTGCCTTTGTTTAATCACAGGAGATCTTAACTTTTTCGATAAAGAAGTGAAATCTTATAATTATGCATGTATAGAAAGACGAGTGTGGAGATGTGCTACACAAGACAAACTACTCTGTCAATCCGTTCAAATCATTGCATTTAACGTTCCTGAAATGTCGGTTGCCTTTGTTTAATCACTGGAGATCTTAACTTTTTCGATAAAGAAGTGAAATCTTATAATTATGCATGTATAGAAAGACGAGTGTGGAGATGTGCTACACAAGACAAACTACTCTGTCAATCCGTTCAAATCATTGCATTTAACGTTCCTGAAATGTCGGTTGCCTTTGTTTAATCACTGGAGATCTTAACTTTTTCGATAAAGAAGTGAAATCTTATAATTATGCATGTATAGAAAGACGAGTGTGGAGATGTGCTACACAAGACAAACTACTCTGTCAATCCGTTCAAATCATTGCATTTAACGTTCCTGAAATGTCGGTTGCCTTTGTTTAATCACTGGAGATCTTAACTTTTTCGATAAAGAAGTGAAATCTTATAATTATGCATGTATAGAAAGACGAGTGTGGAGATGTGCTACACAAGACAAACTACTCTGTCAATTCGTTCAAATCATTGCATTTAACGTTCCTGAAATGTCGGTTGCCTTTGTTTAATCACAGGAGATCTTAACTTTTTCGATAAAGAAGTGAAATCTTATAATTATGCATGTATAGAAAGACGAGTGTGGAGATGTGCTACACAAGACAAACTACTCTGTCAATCCGTTCAAATCATCGCATTTAACGTTCCTGAAATGTCGGTTGCCTTTGTTTAATCACTGGAGATCTTAACTTTTTCGATAAAGAAGTGAAATCTTATAATTATGCATGTATAGAAAGACGAGTGTGGAGATGTGCTACACAAGACAAACTACTCTGTCAATCCGTTCAAATCATCGCATTTAACGTTCCTGAAATGTCGGTTGCCTTTGTTTAATCACTGGAGATCTTAACTTTTTCGATAAAGAAGTGAAATCTTATAATTATGCATGTATAGAAAGACGAGTGTGGAGATGTGCTACACAAGACAAACTACTCTGTCAATCCGTTCAAATCATTGCATTAAACGTTCCTGAAATGTCGGTTGCCTTTGTTTAATCACTGGAGATCTTAACTTTTTCGATAAAGAAGTGAAATCTTATAATTATGCATGTATAGAAAGACGAGTGTGGAGATGTGCTACACAAGACAAATTACTCTGTCAATCCGTTCAAATCATTGCATTTAACGTTCCTGAAATGTCGGTTGCCTTTGTTTAATCACTGGAGATCTTAACTTTTTCGATAAAGAAGTGAAATCTTATAATTATGCATGTATAGAAAGACGAGTGTGGAGATGTGCTACACAAGACAAACTACTCTGTCAATCCGTTCACATCATTGCATTTAACGTTCCTGAAATGTCGGTTGCCTTTGTTTAATCACTGGAGATCTTAACTTTTTCGATAAAGAAGTGAAATCTTATAATTATGCATGTATAGAAAGACGAGTGTGGAGATGTGCTACACAAGACAAACTACTCTGTCAATCCGTTCAAATCATTGCATTTAACGTTCCTGAAATGTCGGTTGCCTTTGTTTAATCACTGGAGATCTTAACTTTTTCGATAAAGAAGTGAAATCTTATAATTATGCATGTATAGAAAGACGAGTGTGGAGATGTGCTACACAAGACAAACTACTCTGTCAATCCGTTCAAATCATCGCATTTAACGTTCCTGAAATGTCGGTTGCCTTTGTTTAATCACTGGAGATCTTAACTTTTTCGATAAAGAAGTGAAATCTTATAATTATGCATGTATAGAAAGACGAGTGTGGAGATGTGCTACACAAGACAAACTACTCTGTCAATCCGTTCAAATCATTGCATTTAACGTTCCTGAAATGTCGGTTGCCTTTGTTTAATCACTGGAGATCTTAACTTTTTCGATAAAGAAGTGAAATCTTATAATTATGCATGTATAGAAAGACGAGTGTGGAGATGTGCTACACAAGACAAACTACTCTGTCAATTCGTTCAAATCATTGCATTTAACGTTCCTGAAATGTCGGTTGCCTTTGTTTAATCACTGGAGATCTTAACTTTTTCGATAAAGAAGTGAAATCTTATAATTATGCATGTATAGAAAGACGAGTGTGGAGATGTGCTACACAAGACAAACTACTCTGTCAATCCGTTCAAATCATTGCATTTAACGTTCCTGAAATGTCGGTTGCCTTTGTTTAATCACTGGAGATCTTAACTTTTTCGATAAAGAAGTGAAATCTTATAATTATGCATGTATAGAAAGACGAGTGTGGAGATGTGCTACACAAGACAAACTACTCTGTCAATCCGTTCAAATCATTGCATTTAACGTTCCTGAAATGTCGGTTGCCTTTGTTTAATCACTGGAGATCTTAACTTTTTCGATAAAGAAGTGAAATCTTATAATTATGCATGTATAGAAAGACGAGTGTGGAGATGTGCTACACAAGACAAACTACTCTGTCAATCCGTTCAAATCATTGCATTTAACGTTCCTGAAATGTCGGTTGCCTTTGTTTAATCACTGGAGATCTTAACTTTTTCGATAAAGAAGTGAAATCTTATAATTATGCATGTATAGAAAGACGAGTGTGGAGATGTGCTACACAAGACAAACTACTCTGTCAATCCGTTCAAATCATTGCATTTAACGTTCCTGAAATGTCGGTTGCCTTTGTTCAATCACTGGAGATCTTAACTTTTTCGTTTTCGATAAAGAAGTGAAATCTTATAATTATGCATGTATAGAAAGACGAGTGTGGACATGTGCTACACAAGACAAACTACTCTGTCAATCCGTTCAAATCATTGCATTTAACGTTCCTGAAATGTCGGTTGCCTTTGTTTAATCACTGGAGATCTTAACTTTTTCGATAAAGAAGTGAAATCTTATTATTATGCATGTATAGAAAGACGAGTGTGGAGATGTGCTACACAAGACAAACTACTCTGTCAATCCGTTCAAATCATTGCATTTAACGTTCCTGAAATGTCGGTTGCCTTTGTTCAATCACTGGAGATCTTAACTTTTTCGATTTCGATAAAGAAGTGAAATCTTATAAATATGCATGTATAGAAAGACGAGTGTGGAGATGTGCTACACAAGACAAACTACTCTGTCAATCCGTTCAAATCATTGCATTTAACGTTCCTGAAATGTCGGTTGCCTTTGTTCAATCACTGGAGATCTTAACTTTTTCGTTTTCGATAAAGAAGTGAAATCTTATAAATATGCATGTATAGAAAGACGAGTGTGGAGATGTGCTACACAAGACAAACTACTCTGTCAATCCGTTCAAATCATTGCATTTAACGTTCCTGAAGTGTCGGTTGCCTTTGTTCAATCACTGGAGATCTTAACTTTTTCGATAAAGAAGTGAAATCTTATAATTATGCATGTATAGAAAGACGAGTGTGGAGATGTGCTACACAAGACAAACTACTCTGTCAATCCGTTCAAATCATTGCATTTAACGTTCCTGAAATGTCGGTTGCCTTTGTTTAATCACTGGAGATCTTAACTTTTTCGATAAAGAAGTGAAATCTTATAATTATGCATGTATAGAAAGACGAGTGTGGAGATGTGCTACACAAGACAAACTACTCTGTCAATCCGTTCAAATCATTGCATTTAACGTTCCTGAAATGTCGGTTGCCTTTGTTCAATCACTGGAGATCTTAACTTTTTCGTTTTCGATAAAGAAGTGAAATCTTATAAATATGCATGTATAGAAAGACGAGTGTGGAGATGTGCTACACAAGACAAACTACTCTGTCAATCCGTTCAAATCATTGCATTTAACGTTCCTGAAATGTCGGTTGCCTTTGTTTAATCACTTGAGATCTTAACTTTTTCGATAAAGAAGTGAAATCTTATAATTATGCATGTATAGAAAGACGAGTGTGGACATGTGCTACACAAGACAAACTACTCTGTCAATCCGTTCAAATCATTGCATTTAACGTTCCTGAAATGTCGGTTGCCTTTGTTTAATCACTGGAGATCTTAACTTTTTCGATAAAGAAGTGAAATCTTATAATTATGCATGTATAGAAAGACGAGTGTGGAGATGTGCTACACAAGACAAACTACTCTGTCAATCCGTTCAAATCATTGCATTTAACGTTCCTGAAATGTCGGTTGCCTTTGTTTAATCACTGGAGATCTTAACTTTTTCGATAAAGAAGTGAAATCTTATAATTATGCATGTATAGAAAGACGAGTGTGGAGATGTGCTACACAAGACAAACTACTCTGTCAATCCGTTCAAATCATTGCATTTAACGTTCCTGAAATGTCGGTTGCCTTTGTTTAATCACTAGAGATCTTAACTTTTTCGATAAAGAAGTGAAATCTTATAATTATGCATGTATAGAAAGTAGTGTTGGGTCGATTAATCGACTTTCGATTAATTTTCGATTAATCAGCTCGATTAATCGATTAATCGGTCGATTAATCGAATAATCGAACATGTTTCGATTAACGATTAATCGTTGATCGATTAATCGAAACAAATTCGATTAACGATTAATCGTTATTCGATTAATCGAAACAATCTCGATTAAATCGAAAGTATATTTCTTAATTTCGGTACAGTTTTCGTTTCCTAGAGCGTTGTATGAGTTTAAATAAGCCACATTTTCTCAGAAATGAACTGTTTATGGTAACTGTTCACATCAAGCTACGGGAAAATGATTGGAAATTAATCATTAATCGATTAATCGACAAAAGTTCGATAAACGATTAATCGTTAATCGATTGATCGACATTTTCTCGATTAACGATTAATCGATTAATCGTTAATCGAAGGTTTCGATTAATTTTTCGATTAATCGTTAATCAATAATCGAACATTACTTAATCGACCCAACACTAATAGAAAGACGAGTGTGGAGATGTGCTACACAAGACAAACTACTCTGTCAATCCTGTTCAAATCATTGCATTTAACGTTCCTGAAATGTCGGTTGCCTTTGTTTAATCACTGGAGATCTTAACTTTTTCGATAAAGAAGTGAAATCTTATAATTATGCATGTATAGAAAGACGAGTGTGGAGATGTGCTACACAAGACAAACTACTCTGTCAATCCGTTCAAATCATCGCATTTAACGTTCCTGAAATGTCGGTTGCCTTTGTTTAATCACTGGAGATCTTAACTTTTTCGATAAAGAAGTGAAATCTTATAATTATGCATGTATAGAAAGACGAGTGTGGAGATGTGCTACACAAGACAAACTACTCTGTCAATCCGTTCAAATCATTGCATTTAACGTTCCTGAATTGTCGGTTGCCTTTGTTTAATCACTGGAGATCTTAACTTTTTCGATAAAGAAGTGAAATCTTATAATTATGCATGTATAGAAAGACGAGTGTGGAGATGTGCTACACAAGACAAACTACTCTGTCAATCCGTTCAAATCATTGCATTTAACGTTCCTGAAATGTCGGTTGCCTTTGTTTAATCACTGGAGATCTTAACTTTTTCGATAAAGAAGTGAAATCTTATAATTATGCATGTATAGAAAGACGAGTGTGGAGATGTGCTACACAAGACAAACTACTTTGTCAATCCGTTCAAATCATTGCATTTAACGTTCCTGAAATGTCGGTTGCCTTTGTTTAATCACTGGAGATCTTAACTTTTTCGATAAAGAAGTGAAATCTTATAATTATGCATGTATAGAAAGACGAGTGTGGAGATGTGCTACACAAGACAAACTACTCTGTCAATCCGTTCAAATCATTGCATTTAACGTTCCTGAAATGTCGGTTGCCTTTGTTTAATCACTGGAGATCTTAACTTTTTCGATAAAGAAGTGAAATCTTATAATTATGCATGTATAGAAAGACGAGTGTGGAGATGTGCTACACAAGACAAACTACTCTGTCAATCCGTTGAAATCATTGCATTTAACGTTCCTGAAATGTCGGTTGCCTTTGTTTAATCACTGGAGATCTTAACTTTTTCGATAAAGAAGTGAAATCTTATAATTATGCATGTATAGAAAGACGAGTGTGGAGATGTGCTACACAAGACAAACTACTCTGTCAATCCGTTCAAATCATCGCATTTAACGTTCCTGAAATGTCGGTTGCCTTTGTTTAATCACTGAAGATCTTAACTTTTTCGATAAAGAAGTGAAATCTTATAATTATGCATGTATAGAAAGACGAGTGTGGAGATGTGCTACACAAGACAAACTACTCTGTCAATCCGTTCAAATCATTGCATTTAACGTTCCTGAAATGTCGGTTGCCTTTGTTTAATCACTGGAGATCTTAACTTTTTCGTTTTCGATAAAGAAGTGAAATCTTATAAATATGCATGTATAGAAAGACGAGTGTGGAGATGTGCTACACAAGACAAACTACTCTGTCAATCCGTTCAAATCATTGCATTTAACGTTCCTGAAATGTCGGTTGCCTTTGTTTAATCACTGGAGATCTTAACTTTTTCGTTTTCGATAAAGAAGTGAAATCTTATAATTATGCATGTATAGAAAGACGAGTGTGGAGATGTGCTACACAAGACAAACTACTCTGTCAATCCGTTCAAATCATTGCATTTAACGTTCCTGAAATGTCGGTTGCCTTTGTTTAATCACTGGAGATCTTAACTTTTTCGATAAAGAAGTGAAATCTTATAATTATGCATGTATAGAAAGACGAGTGTGGAGATGTGCTACACAAGACAAACTACTCTGTCAATCCGTTCAAATCATTGCATTTAACGTTCCTGAAATGTCGGTTGCCTTTGTTTAATCACTGGAGATCTTAACTTTTTCGATAAAGAAGTGAAATCTTATAATTATGCATGTATAGAAAGACGAGTGTGGAGATGTGCTACACAAGACAAACTACTCTGTCAATCCGTTCAAATCATCGCATTTAACGTTCCTGAAATGTCGGTTGCCTTTGTTTAATCACTGGAGATCTTAACTTTTTCGATAAAGAAGTGAAATCTTATAATTATGCATGTATAGAAAGACGAGTGTGGAGATGTGCTACACAAGACAAACTACTCTGTCAATCCGTTCAAATCATCGCATTTAACGTTCCTGAAATGTCGGTTGCCTTTGTTTAATCACTGGAGATCTTAACTTTTTCGATAAAGAAGTGAAATCTTATAATTATGCATGTATAGAAAGACGAGTGTGGAGATGTGCTACACAAGACAAACTACTCTGTCAATCCGTTCAAATCATCGCATTTAACGTTCCTGAAATGTCGGTTGCCTTTGTTTAATCACTGGAGATCTTAACTTTTTCGATAAAGAAGTGAAATCTTATAATTATGCATGTATAGAAAGACGAGTGTGGAGATGTGCTACACAAGACAAACTACTCTGTCAATCCGTTCAAATCATTGCATTTAACGTTCCTGAAATGTCGGTTGCCTTTGTTTAATCACTGGAGATCTTAACTTTTTCGATAAAGAAGTGAAATCTTATAATTATGCATGTATAGAAAGACGAGTGTGGAGATGTGCTACACAAGACAAACTACTCTGTCAATCCGTTCAAATCATTGCATTTAACGTTCCTGAAATGTCGGTTGCCTTTGTTTAATCACTGGAGATCTTAACTTTTTCGATAAAGAAGTGAAATCTTATAATTATGCATGTATAGAAAGACGAGTGTGGAGATGTGCTACACAAGACAAACTACTCTGTCAATCCGTTCAAATCATTGCATTTAACGTTCCTGAAATGTCGGTTGCCTTTGTTTAATCACTGGAGATCTTAACTTTTTCGATAAAGAAGTGAAATCTTATAATTATGCATGTATAGAAAGACGAGTGTGGAGATGTGCTACACAAGACAAACTACTCTGTCAATCCGTTCAAATCATCGCGTTTAACGTTCCTGAAATGTCGGTTGCCTGTGTTTAATCACTGGAGATCTTAACTTTTTCGATAAAGAAGTGAAATCTTATAATTATGCATGTATAGAAAGACGAGTGTGGAGATGTGCTACACAAGACAAACTACTCTGTCAATCCGTTCAAATCATTGCATTTAACGTTCCTGAAATGTCGGTTGCCTTTGTTCAATCACTGGAGATCTTAACTTTTTCGTTTTCGATAAAGAAGTGAAATCTTATAAATATGCATGTATAGAAAGACGAGTGTGGAGATGTGCTACACAAGACAAACTACTCTGTCAATCCGTTCAAATCATTGCATTTAACGTTCCTTAAATGTCGGTTGCCTTTGTTTAATCACTGGAGATCTTAACTTTTTCGATAAAGAAGTGAAATCTTATAAATATGCATGTATAGAAAGACGAGTGTGGAGATGTGCTACACAAGACAAACTACTCTGTCAATCCGTTCAAATCATTGCATTTAACGTTCTTGAAATGTCGGTTGCCTTTGTTTAATCACTGGAGATCTTAACTTTTTCGATAAAGAAGTGAAATCTTATAATTATGCATGTATAGAAAGACGAGTGTGGAGATGTGCTACACAAGACAAACTACTCTGTCAATCCGTTCAAATCATTGCATTTGACGTTGTCAGTTGCCTTTGTTTAACTACAGGAGACCTTAACTTTTTTCGATAAAGTAGTGAAATCTTATAATTATGCATGTATAGAAAGACGAGTGTGGAGATGTGCTACACAAGACAAACTACTCTGTCAATCCGTTCAAATCATCGCATTTGACGTTGTCAGTTGCCTTTGTTTAACCACAGGATACCTTAACTTTTTCGATAAAGTAGTGAAATCTTATAATTATGCATGTATAGAAAGACGAGTGTGGAGATGTGTTACACAAGACAAACTACTCTGTCAATCCGTTCAAATCATCGCATTTGACGTTGTCAGTTGCCTTTGTTTAACCACAGGAGACCTTAACTTTTTCGATAAAGTAGTGAAATCTTATAATTATGCATGTATAGAAAGACGAGTGTGGAGATGTGTTACACAAGACAAACTACTCTGTCAATCCGTTCAAATCATCGCATTTGACGTTGTCAGTTGCCTTTGTTTAACCACAGGAGACCTTAACTTTTTCGATAAAGTAGTGAAATCTTATAATTATGAATGTATAGAAAGACGAGTGTGGAGATGTGCTGCACAAGACAAACTACTCTGTCAATCCGTTCAAATCATCGCATTTGACGTTCCTTAAATGTCGGTTGCCTTTGTTTGATCACAGGAGATCTTAACTTTTTCGATAAAAAAGTGAATTCTTAAAATTATGAATGTATAGAAAGACGAGTGTGGAGATGTTCTACACAAGACAAAATACTCTGTCAATCCGTTCAAATCATTGCATTTAACGTTCCTGAAAAGTCGGTTGCCTTTGTTTGATCACAGGAGATCTTAACTTTTTCGATAAAGAAGTGAATTCTTATAATTATGCATGTATAGAAAGACGAGTGTGGAGATGTGCTACACAAGACAAAATACTCTGTCAATCCGTTCAAATCATCGCATTTGACGTTGTCAGTTGCCTTTGTTTAACCACAGGAGACCTTAACTTTTTCGATAAAGTAGTGAAATCTTATAATTATGAATGTATAGAAAGACGAGTGTGGAGATGTGCTGCACAAGACAAACTACTCTGTCAATCCGTTCAAATCATCGCATTTGACGTTCCTTAAATGTCGGTTGCCTTTGTTTGATCACAGGAGATCTTAACTTTTTCGATAAAAAAGTGAATTCTTAAAATTATGAATGTATAGAAAGACGAGTGTGGAGATGTGCTACACAAGACAAAATACTCTGTCAATCCGTTCAAATCATTGCATTTAACGTTCCTGAAAAGTCGGTTGCCTTTGTTTGATCACAGGAGATCTTAACTTTTTCGATAAAGAAGTGAATTCTTATAATTATGCATGTATAGAAAGACGAGTGTGGAGATGTGCTACACAAGACAAAATACTCTGTCAATCCGTTCAAATCATTGCATTTAACGTTCCTGCAATGTCGGTTGCCTTTGTTTGATCACAGGAGATCTTAACTTTTTTGATAAAGAAGTGAATTCTTATAATTATGCATGTATAGAAAGACGAGTGTGGAGATGTGCTACACAAGACAAAATACTCTGTCAATCCGTTCAAATCATTGCATTTAACGTTCCTGCAATGTCGGTTGCCTTTGTTTGATCACAGGAGATCTTAACTTTTTCGATAAAGAAGTGAATTCTTATAATTATGAATGTATAGAAAGACGAGTGTGGAGATGTGCTACACAAGACAAAATACTCTGTCAATCCGTTCAAATCATTGCATTTAACGTTCCTGAAAAGTCGGTTGCCTTTGTTTGATCACAGGAGATCTTAACTTTTTCGATAAAGAAGTGAATTCTTAAAATTATGAATGTATAGAAAGACGAGTGTGGAGATGTGCTACACAAGACAAAATACTCTGTCAATCCGTTCAAATCATTGCATTTAACGTTTTTGAAAAGTCGGTTGCCTTTGTTTAATCACAGGAGATCTTAACTTTTTCGATGAAGAAGTGAATTCTTATAATTATGCATGTATAGAAAGACGAGTGTGGAGATGTGCTACACAAGACAAACTACTCTGTCAATCCGTTCAAATCATTGCATTTAACGTTCCTGAAAAGTCGGTTGCCTTTGTTTAATCACAGGAGATCTTAACTTTTTCGATAAAGAAGTGAATTCTTATAATTATGCATGTAACCGTGCAGTCCGAGGAATCAGAGCTCACGGCCCGGCGCGCGTTCACTGATTTGCGTGACAGTAGACGCACGCGACGCACACGCAACGCGTCTCCCATGTTAAAGAAAAATAAGCTCATCATCATTGTCAATTTCTGAGAGGCAGCGAACATGGTCTCGTGGTCTAATTGTTAGCGAGCGCGGCCAGTGATCTGTTTATCGCAGATTCGATTCCATTCTTTGTACACCCAATACCACTGACACTGTCTAGCACAACTCATACACGAAAACTTCGGGGTCATTCACTTAAACTATACAACTCATCTAAAACCACTCTCTCGCAGTCCTTTTTCTCTTTTCGTATTCATAATATTTAAAATCTCCTCCCCAGTAGTATTGTTCTTATCAATGATAAAGGTGCATATAGATCAGCTATGCAGAAGTACGTTTTTTCTGAACAAATCCAAACTTCATATAACAGACCCAACACATCTATAGATTTTATGTAGAGTTCTTTGCTCGCTAGTTGACGGGGAAAGACGGTTGGACAGGGGTAGTGTCTATCTCACCGGCCGGGTTTTCTCACCCAACTATAAGTGACAGGATAGTCTCTCACCGCATATGCTGTTATAAACACAGTGTCTGGTGAGGGATTATCCCTTCGGTTCGACTGCGTTCAGAGCGTACAAACGGACGGGACGTCATCGTAAAGAAGTCAAAACGTTCGTCTAGTCTCAAACTGTGCGCTTTTTACATTGTCAACCCATTGTTCATGTCACTTGTCTCAATTATGAATAAAGTATATATATATATTCGATTACGAGTTTTGCTAAATTGTTTGAGCCATCCGCGACGCGGAGCTGATGCGCAGCGTGCGTCTGAGTTCACCGGTCAGTGAACAAATGAGTGACACTACGGCCGGGCCGTGGTATTATGATATTTTCATCGTCACAACGAGTTGCTCAGATGCGCACTGAGTAACGTGCAAGTGCGCGTATGGGCATGTTTCTGCATTGGAAAAGTTCTTGTAATGATGGGTTTCTTTCTGCTCTTGCTCCTTGATCACAAATCTTATGTTTATCATTACGTTTGCATTGCATATTATTACTTTGTTTTATTTAAGGTAAATGGAGGAGAGTCGTCGCGAGTGAGCCCCCTGCTCGAGGAGACCGTGGCGGACACAGAGGTGTCGATCGGCCGGGAGATCGGGTTGTGGACGCGGATGGTGTCGGATGGCCGAGAAGGCAGTGGTGGACGCGGAGCTGGCGGTCAGCAATGAGGCCCGGGAGAAATGTGCTCACTAGCGTGTGTGTGTGTGTGTTGAGGGAGAGAGAGAGATTTGCCTGTTGGTGTGCTATAAAGTTATTGATTTTGCACATATTGTGTTTTGTTAATGTTTTCGCCAAATAAAGTTTATTTAAGAAGTGGTATAATTTGTCTTTCGATCCACAGTTGACACTGAATGTCTGAAAGAACCGTTATTCATTGATTGGAAAAACCCATCACATTGAATTTTGTTTCAAAAATTTTATTTTCGCGCTAGTCTTATCACACAACCAAAGCGGCACGCGACGCGAGTCATCTCGCAACAGCGGTCCTCCAAGTTCACCGGTCTGTGAGCGAATGAGTGACACTGCGGCCGGGCCGTGAGTCCCACTGTCGCGGACGCGATACAACCACTATATAGACTAATAGAATGACTATGTAACTACTATATAAATATGTATGTACATTTTATAAATACTAGTAAGGCATTATAATCGATAAACAATCGATAACGATCAATAGATTTAATTCTGGCTACAACGAAAGTCTCCCGCCAGACGCGATGGGCGGGGCCAGAGAGTGGCAATGCGACCACGGTTAATCTCGCATATTTGTCAAACGGAATCCGTAGTATTCAAAATAGAATCAGGCGGCACCGATGGTCCCGGACTGACAACATTCAATACATGACCGTAACCCATTCCGGAGGGTATATAAGCTCTTCCAGGATGCACAGAAAGACACTTTTTCTACTTGCGACCGTCAGGCGCGGTGAGTGGATGCGATAAATCAATGAATCGAATGAAGTGGACCGACATCTAACTGTAAATCAGGGTGAATGTAAACTGAATCACACTATGATAAATTACGAGTAGTACAGCGGATTAAATGCAAAAGAATGTGTTCGCAGTGGAGTGAATCGGAATATGATCACGCCAGTATCGCAGAGGTTCTGCACTGAGCGTCCCTTCTTCCCCTTCTTCAGCAGCCGATTGCCCGGTGGATTCCGAGGCGCTGCGTGCGTTGTATGGCCATGCAACCCGGTGGATTCCGGGGGCCCGCACTCCTACCGCATCAAGTCTCCGTCGCTGGTGGATTCCCGACGAGAGCTACCGTAACCACTCACTGGAACCAAGAATACGCTACAGTATCCCGCTTCTTCTACAAGTACATCATCACCGTGCGGCTCTATCTACCGTAACCCTCGTCCAACTCCGGTACCTCAACCACTTCAATAATCGCATGAATATGAAATAACAATGTATTGCAAATAAATAATGTTATGATTACGTGTACTTGGTGACGATCTTGGGTGCGCTCATGGTGCATCGAGTCCGATCCAGAAACGAACCCTGCAAATAGAATCATTAATAAAACACGGCCACCACTGAACCACTGAATCCAAATGTCACGGAAGTACATTTTCGTTTCAGAGTAACACGAGTACTAGCGACAAGCGACCAACACTCACGATATGCGGAAATGGAAGAATCAACAAAAAAATGGTTAGATGAATACAAGAACGACTTGAATGAATCGGTGGAGGAATACTATGAATTCAAGAAGGCTCAGAATATAAATAAATCGCTGCTCGTCCAGAACAATCTGAATGGAATATTTTAACGTCGCCGAAAACGGTCGCTTTGTCTTCAATTACAATGTTGCTCTCTTTATACCCGTGTACTTTGGTGGTGTAACGATACTTTGTGTATGTAAGGAGAGACGCAGCTGTTTTCGAATTTTTTGCGTATTTGTTTACAATTCTATGTATTTTGATATTAATTTTTAAGTTTTGTGTTGCTATAATGTAGCGATGGTTCAGCTTGATATTAAGCTGTATTTGACCGTTTAGACTTGGGCAAACGGGCCGCAAGCGATCGATTGTTGTCACCCACCACCCCGGTTTGACCGATCGCCGAACGCCTCGAATATGTCGTCAGCAATGGACGCGACCGCCACGGCAGCCACGATGCCGGTGTCGGCAAGTGGCAAGCACAGCCGCTTCACCATGTCCGAGCGCAACCTCATGCTCCTACAGGAGATCTGCCGCAAGGACCCCGAGAGCTACAAGGAGGTGCGGCCGTTTTCGAAACTGTAATGGCACTGCAACATGCAAGCACGTCAGGCGCAAATATATACTATACATATATAATAACATTGCACATTTCAGGAGTTCCTCGAACAGTTCCAGCACTATGTTCAGACCATGAAGCTGCTCCACCTCCAGCCCGCACAACACAGGCGAGTCATATTTTTATATTAATGTTTTTAAATGTAAAGTAATATACATTACAATAAGTTTATATAATCTTTTTATCGATATATTTTGCAGACTCGACCTGCAGCCGCTGCTCGACTCGATCAACTTCCTGTGCGGCCTGGCCAGTTTCTACCCGGGTGAGTCGCGTTTATTGATTTTGATTGATTCAAATTTAATATTATTGATTCATATTGATTATTTTGAGTCACCTGCGAGAGTCTAAAAAATAAAACCTTCAGCGGTCACTTCGAAGCGAAACACGAGCGAACAGCGTGTTCCGAAAGCGATTTGATGTGCTGTTTCGAAGACACTGACCACATCTTAAATACTTCGATAATTACAGACTAGTATTTACTATCTTTATTGAAACATCTAGTTCACATGTTGATTACTTACTTTTGCAAGTATAGTAAGTGAGTGATCTGTCCATCTCCAGAGGGCAAGGAGTTCGGCGCGCACTTGATGGCGGTGCTGCGCGACCAGGCGAGCGGACTCGACCCCGACGTCCGAATGAGCTTCTGCAAGGTACGAGATTCGAATCAAATCAAATGATGTTTATTAACTATCGCAAACATGATCAATACACTTGAAAAAAATTTGTTTCTTGTTTCTTGTATGTGATCGTTTAAGACTTGTTTTGTTTTTATCAATTGCAGTTTATTATTAGTGTATTGTTGTATTTATTATTCTATTCTATCAGGCTCTGGTGGCTCTGATCGCCAAGAACATCGTGGACACGATGGGGGTGATGCAGCTGTTTTTCGATCTCATCAAGGTCGAGGACAAGCACCTCAGGTCGGGTGCATGCTCATTGAAATGATTATATTTATTATTGTAATAATTGATATGATTCATTGTTTTCGTTTTTCTCTCATTTCTCTTGACAGATGAGGATTGTAGGAAGTTCGTTCTTGGCGCGGTGGCGAACCTGCTCAAGCGTCTGTGCACGCAGAAGAAGGAC
Source organism: Rhabditoides inermis (assembly GCA_963966185.1). Lineage (NCBI taxonomy): Eukaryota > Metazoa > Nematoda > Chromadorea > Rhabditida > Rhabditidae > Rhabditoides > Rhabditoides inermis. Next base: position 436,408 of record CAWZYM010000367.1, on the reverse strand, counting down.
ATGAAGCTGCTCGGCAGGATCCAGGTGCGCTCGTGTTCTCGTATTGGGATCCACGTCCACCTACGGCTCCCTATCCTTTTCTTAAACAACCTGTATTTGAGTCCACGTCCACTTTCCAGACCTTTTCAAGGTGGTAGTGATAGCAAGCAATCGATCGATCGATTGCCGTTCAGCTTGCTCTCCCATCATTGACATATCACCGTTGCAGAACTTTGTGATGGCGAAGCTGAAAGACTCTCGGACGATTGTGGTGCGCGCGGCTCAGCTGGTGCTGATCGACGCGTTCCGCAAGAAGTACTGGAGGGACGCCAAGACGTGCAACGCCATCGCCGAGAGCGCCTTCCACAAGCTGCCCAAGATTCAGGTGGGCCAATCAAAACAACGGCGTTTCTGTTCACTCCACTCCACATAGGATGATGTATAGAGAGTGAGATGAGAACAGCGATTCACAATTGCTATCGCATGGATTGGGCGATGACATGATACTTGCGATGTCTATTTCACCGTTGTTGTGGTTGCAGGTGACGGCGATGAAGTTCTTCCTCGGGTCGAAGAAGAACGAGGAGGGCGGGGAGGAGACGGACAGCGAGGACGAGCTGGAGAACGGAGAGGAGGACGGGAAGACGCTCAAGCAGGTCGGTGGGAGTGGGGAGATAAGCACAAGTCACTGTCGTCTTTTCCGTCCAGTAACCGTGATAGCGTGGCAAGATGGCAAGCTCGAGAATGGCTTCTGACTTCTGCGCAACTGAGAACTGACAGTATCACAGATCACGCGAATAGGGAAAAGGAACATGAAAAATGAAATTGTTCACTGTGCTCTGTATTTTTGTTTATAACATAGAAGTGTTGGTGGTGAAGTAGAGCGGTTCGGTGAAAGTATCTTTTCTATGTATTTTACTATGTTTCAGGTGATGATGGCGTTCCGCGTAGCGAAGAAGTCGAAGAAGCGCGAGAAGGACATGGAGAAGGCCAAGCGCGCCATCAGCAAGAAGAAGAAGGCAAAGAAGGGTGCGTCGTGGGTCGTGGTAGTGGATGTTGTGACGTTAACTGTGGTATGTGAGGTCGTGACCGATCATCGATTGTAAATACGTGTGCAAATATGCGTATACGCGATTCATGCAACGTATAGTTTGTGGAAAGTGCGATACTTGCTTGATTGTTACTAGGAAAAAGCTATGAAAATAGGATTTTAAAAAAAAATGGTAACATTGGTTGGCTTGCAGAGGGTCGTTCGCGCGAGTGCAACCTGCTGGCGCTGCAGCTGCTGTACGATCCGCAGGAGTTTGCCGACCGACTGTTCGGCATGCTCGAGACGAAGAGGGTCGACAAGTTCGAGGTGCGCGGCAGAGGGGGTTGCCATGTGGATACTGATTAGTAGCATCCATTTGATGAAGCGAATTGGCGCACTCTACTACGCTCTCAATAATATGTTGGGATAATGAAACGTATCATTTCCAACGTCATCAACATCATGCGAAACACGTTGTTAACGTTGTTTGCCATTGTCGCATTGTCGCATTGTCGCATTGTCAGATGCGCATGTGTGGAAGACGTCGTATTTCGTATTATATATACTCTCTCCTTTGCCATTTTTGATTACCATTGTCGCCTTGTCAGGTCCGCTTGTTCCGTATCGCTCTGGTGGCTCGTGTGGTGGGAGTGCACAAGCTGCAGACGCTGGGCTTCTACTCGTACCTGCAGAGGTACCTTCAGCCGAAGCAGAGGGAGGTGAGCGGGGGGGGGGGGTTGAGTTTGTTGTGTAACGTCTGAACTACTGAGATGCATAGGTCTATTGTATTGCACATTTCTGATGCTAGTTGTTACGAGTGTGAAACGTAGATGTTATTTGATATACAAACACATCCTTCAACCCGAAACCAGCGGTGCGTGATGGTTGAGCTATGATGGTGTTGTGTGTCCTAATTGTCCTTTATACTGTATGTTCGCGGACTGTTTGGGGTTTTCATCTAAACACCTTACAACTATATCAACGATTAGAAAACGGTTTTCTAATCGTTGATATAGTTGCAAGGTGTTTAAAAATAGTATTGCATCGGCATCATGCTGCGTATTGCATTGATCTTTGGGGGTATCGGTTATAGTATCTATGAAACGTATATTGAACTCTGTTCGGGTTTCATATGATATGTTGCCGGTGACGTGACGACTCGCTCGGTGTTGTATTTGTATCACTGTATTTTACCGGTCCAGTCATCTTTCCGTAATTTACGTAATTGTTATAGAGACACAGTAACAGAACAGGAAGAGTACAGTGTGCCTAATTTTGAGCCGAATTAGAGAGGGCGCGCAGCGCCCTCTCTTTTGGCTTAGGATAGGGCTCGCGCCAGAATTTTCAAGAAGCGATATCCAAAAATCATGTTAGCAGGAATGCGAACACATCCAATTTATGTTAGTTAGATTCGCACGGTTCCGTAGGCCATATCACTAATTGATGGCATCTTTGTATCTTTTCTCCGAAAGAAGTTATGAGCGATCTCGCGCACCCATGAGGTGAGAGGCTAGCGTGTGGGTGGGTGGGTGGGTGTCGTGTCCGGTAACGCTGACTCTCTGCCGAAAGCGTACTCTCTCGGCGTTTTCTGCGCGTGTTCTCCAACTAGCACTTTGAGTGTAGTTCGCCTCGCCGTCGCCAGCGTCTAATTCGCGCCGGGTTTGCGTTGTTTTGGGTTCCCTTCATTCTGGCTAGCTCTCTCTCCCGGCAGGCGAGCAGGGCGCGCAGAGAAATTAACGGCAGAGCTTGGGGATCAGAAACAGAAGAAATTTCTATGAAATTCAACAAAAGCACATATATTATCTGTTAAAAAGTACTTGCGTAAAGATATTAAGTTTGTCTTGACCCAATTCAACAAAAGCGCATGCATAAAACGTTTACAAATACTAACACAAACCTGCGCATAACGGACAGTGGACACTAACAGATGAAATACTCATAACAATACAAATGAATAACGTCATACGTCCATATTAGAGAGAGAGAGGAGAGAGAGAGAAAGAGAGAGAGAGAGGAGAGAGAGGGGGGGAGAGGCGCAGGTTTGTGTTAGTATTTGTAAACGTTTTATGCATGCGCTTTTGTTGAATTGGGTCAAGACAAACTTAATATCTTTACGCAAGTACTTTTTAACAGATAATAGGTATTGAATCAGTATTGTCGTCGCCATGTGATGCTGGATTGAATGACTGACTGAAGTGTGATTTGCAGGTGACCCGCATCCTGCTGTACGCGGCTCAGGCGTGCCACGACCTGGTGCCGCCCGACACGGTCGAGCAGCTCGTGCGCGCCGTCGCCAACAACTTCATCACCGACCGGTCAGTCAGACGGGAGCAGTGGTCTGTAGTCTGTAGGCGTCGTCCTGGGCTACTCTACTTGGTCGTTGTTGTTAGAATTGTATGAAGAATTTTGATAACTTCACCGATTGGTCAGTCGTCCTGGGTTCATTCGAATACATTTTCCCCCATATGGTAGATGCATTGCGTGTCTATTTTGCGTTGCTCTTTCCATTTTGCGTAATGCATGCATTTGACGGCGCGCTCTCTTTGCAGCAACTCCCCGGAGGCGATCACTGTGGGTCTGAACGCGATCCGCGAGATCTTTGCCAACTGTCCGTTCGCGGCCACCGAGGAGCTGCTCAGGGACCTGGCCGCGGTGGGTGCACGACGGGGGAGGGTGTCAATGTCATGTAAATGTAGGTGAAGAGTTTGAGTGTGAGCACATGAAAGAGTTTGAGTGTGAGCGCATGAAAGAGTTTGAGTGTGAGAGAATGGGAATCTGTCAAAGTAAAGCTTTTCACGAGCAAAAATGTGCATTTGCATCATTGAGAGGTCTCTTTATACAATTATAGCGGAAGAAGTGATGGTGTAATTCAATGAGAAACAAGTATCTGAAATCATTGAATCGCATTACGCATTATGACTGTGATACGTGTTTGAAACATAAAAAAATGTATGTTTTTGTTTTCAGTACAAGACGTACAAGAACAAGAACGTGTCGATGGCGGCCAAGGGCCTGGTGGCGCTGTTCCGACAGGTCAATCCGAAGCTGCTGCACAAGAAGGACAGGGGACGGCCCGTCGAGGGGGCCGACGATGACGACAAGGAGTGAGTGGGGGTGGAGGGGGGATGGGGAGACTGCTCTGCGGTCAGAGATGTGGGTGTGTAAGGAGAGAGACTTGGCGACAGTAAGGATTGAGTGGGGAGAGGGGAAGACACGCAGACACGGTTGGTATGATGGTAGGATAATGCGCAGCTGCACATGTGCACTAGGAAGGTACTGACACTGATGTAGATCAAGGAGTGAATGAGGGAGGAGAGATTGCGCCGGTGAGGGTTATTATTGTGTTGAGTGATTGAATTTGGGTGAACGTACGGGTTTCTTTCCATTGCGTGCGTAGTGACTAGCAGGATTTACATGTTTTGTCAAACGTATTTGTTGTCGTTGCATGATTATAAAACTATGACTAGTGTTGTGTGTTGCAGGTACGTGCAGTTTGGTGTGCCGTCGGTGCGGGAGTTTGTGCCGGGGGCGGAGTGTCTGGACGAGGAGAGGGAGGAGACGGGCGAGATGGAGGTGGGTGGAGGGATGGGGGGGAGAGAGAGATGAGAAAAAGAGAGGGGAGAGAGAGAAAGAGAGCGCGGGTGGGAGAGGAGGGAGGAGAGAGAGGGAGAGAGAGATGAGGGAGGGGAGGGAGAGAGGCAGGTAGGGTGGCGAGTGGGAAGAGACAGTGTTTAGGAATCACATTATGGCAATTATGCAACTTACTGTACGGTTACATTACGAGAAGAGAGAGGGAGAGAGATGTGCTGTTGCAGGTGGACGATTCGGATGACGGCAGCGGCAGCGACGGATGGGTGGATATGCCGAGTGAGTTTGATGTTTGCCAGTCATTGTGATTCTATTATTGACGATCACCTGTGAGTTTGGATGTTTCTAATGAGTGAAACATGGTTCATGTGTGTTTCATTCAATTGAAATGTCTTGCAGGAAGATGATGAGGATTGCAAAATGCAAACATAATCACGTTCACGACTTGTAACTTAACATGTTTTTATACAATGTTTCAGGCGGCGACGATTCCGAGGAGGAGGTGCTGACTCCGGCGCAGAAGGCCAAGAAGGGCGGATACGCCAAGAAGAAGGAGGTGGAGGAGGAGGAAGAGGAGGAGGTGAGTGAGGAGTAGCCAATTGCAACAACTACGTATCACAAAACATTCGTACTCTGATAGCTACTAACACGCGTAATTAACACTGGCACAGCTTTGGGAGCATTTTATGCGGACATTTGATGTTGTAGCGCAATGTGTAGTGTTTCTGTAATTGTAATTAGTGTTACTAAAATATAATGTCTTTCAGGAGGATGATGATGAGGAAGAGGAGTGCGACGGCGAGGAGGGAGAGTGGGAGACGGACGAGGAGGGGGAAGAGGGAGAGGTGAGGGAGGGAGAGAGAGAGAAGAGAGAAGGGAGAGAGGGGGGAAAGGGGAAAGAGAGAGGGGAGAGAGAGAGCGCGAGGGAGAGAGAGAGAGGGAGGGAGACTCCATATTCAGGATGAGGAGGAGGAGGAGGATGACGAGGAGATGGACGAGGACGAAGAGGAGGCGGAGGGAGGAGAGGGCGAGGATCGGCCCAAGCAGAGCAAGAAGCTCGCCAAGAAGAGCGGCAAGGCCGCGATCGAGCAGGGTGAGTGGGTAGTGTATCAGCCTGGATCCGACATGGGCGATCCGGTCTAGCACAAGCACTGACACTCCTACATTGGAGTATCGGGGGAAACGGGGCGCTTTGGTTGTAGCTGGAAATTCATTTGGTTGACTATAATGAATGGCATCATCTATGTACGACATTACCGATGCGTTTAACTTGCGCATTAGTTGTTAATGTGAAACGTATATGTTTTTGTTTCGTTTTTCGTGGATTCAATGATTGTGAATTGTGACTGACACTCGAGTTTCTTTGCAGGCAAGTCGTCGATGGCCCCGAAGGCGAAAGCGATGCACGTGTCGACGTCGCGCATTCTCACGCAGGAGGAGTTCAAGAAGATCAACACGTGGCAGATCAAGAAGCAACTTGTGGGTTGTGTTTTGATCTTTTGCGGGTTCTTTGAGCGATGTATTTGAAACGTGTAATACGTAATATGCAGGTTGGCACGAAGCGTCTGCAGAAGCTGCACAACAAGAAGCTGATCGGAAACGACGAGCTCAAGCTGAACGACGATATGGAGGAGAGGCAAGAGCGGTGAGTGCGAGAGGGGAGAGAGAGAGAGAGCGAGCGAGCGAGCGAGAGAGAGAGAGAGAGAGATAGTGACGTCATCGTCCCCTTTTCAGCCGCGAGCAGGGCGATGGTCTGCCGCGCCTGAACGACATTGAGAGGTTCCACCGGAAGAAGCGACAGAACAAGGCGGAGCGACTGGCGCAAGTCGAGGAGGGCAGGGAGGGACGCGGAGAGTTCGGAAAGCCCAAGAAGAACGTGAGTGAGGGGGGGGGGAGAGGGAGGAAGGGAAGAAGAGAGGGAGAGTTAGATATGGGGGAAGAGGGCAGGGAGGTCGAAGAAGAACGTGAGTGAGGGGAGAGAGAGGGGGGAGGGAACAATGTGGTTGTTATTTTGATTTCGTGATGGTACTAGCGAGGTTGCTATGAACGTGAGTACTGGAGATGTTTAGTATACGAGTTTGTCGAGGATACGTTGTAAGAATTTGAAAGAATGTCAGAACCATTATCTCGAATCGATCATGTTTTGGAGTTGGTAGTTGAGTGGAACGTATTTACGACAACTCGACAAAAAACAACTATTCGTTTTCAGGGTTCTCATGTGGGTCGCACGAATCGCGAACTGGCCAAGAAGAAGGTGTACAGCATGGTCAAGGCCAAGGTGGGTTGTTGTTGTTGTTGTTTGTTTGTTCATATCTATCCTCTTTTCAGGTGCGCGGAAAGAACCGTCAGCGCAGTTTCATGGAGCAGCAGGCATCTCTCCGCAAGTACCTCCTTCGTCAGGCTGGAAAGAAGGTCTAAGAGGGAAGAGTACGGTAGCCTGGGAGGATACTGTAGTCGGCTCACTCACGTACTGTATGTTTACACGTTTTTTTGTTGAATTCTTGTAGTCTAGTGACTCGAATGTGTGTTATGTTGTTTTGTTGAAACCGGATTTGATTTTTGTTATGAGTTGTTGAGAGATGTTATGGCTTTTTGAAAATGAAATGCATTAACTTGGTTATAGAATGTGTTTTATGTCACATCTTTATACTTCATCAATGTCCTTTACACACTTTATCGCATTGTCTCTGCTTCTTGACTTCTTCACTCTTCCGTTTCTTCGACCGCGATTCCCGGGTGACGCGCGTTGATTTTCTCGCGTAGATCACTGCAAGGAATTGCATGTAGTTTCAAGTTATAATACGTACGGATCGTACGGATCGTACGGGTGCAATACGTACGGATCGGGGATGACTACTGTGACTCCCTCCGCAGCTTGGTGGAACGTGCACTTGTCTCGCGCACACGCCTTGTTCTCGGAGCAGAGGTGGATGCGGAGACACTTGACCGCTACGAATTGGCAGTTGACACCATATCTGCAATGTGTGTAGCGAGTTGTGTGAAGAGTTGCGGTCAGTCTCTTCAAACACTTGGGAGTTCCTATCCCTTCGAAACACTTGGAAATCAACGACTCACGTGCACAGCTCGCTGGGATGCGCATAGTCACAGTCACAGTCGGTTCCGCTGCGACAATCGCGCGGCCAGCGGCCACACCGACGAGGCAGCACTCTCTTCTGAAATGGCGACATCAGTATCTGTCCTCTCTCTCGAAATACCCTCGTGTTTATCCATCATTGAGGGCGGCGCGCAGCGCCGCCCGTTTGTCTTGATCTTTGACGCGCGCAGCGCGTCACCCCCAAGGCATACTCAATTTCTTCTATCCCAATACGATATACTCCATAGTATGTGTTTTTTTTGTTAGAATATCATTTGACACGACTTATGAGTATGATACAAGAAATAAATATCGGTTGCGGCTTCCAAAATATCCAAAACAACTTTTCGCTCATTCTGCCACTAAACGTGTTTACGACGACGACGACGACGGTGTGCATCACGTAAGCCCAGCCCACTGCACTCTGCGCTCATTGGTCGCTCGGCCCACTGTCAGTGCAATCTGATTGGCCAAACGCTCATGCCCCGCCTTTCGCTCAGCACTCTCACATCCCGGCCTCTTGGCTCTCTGCGCGCTCTCTCTTCTTCCAGCCGAGCATGCCCCGCTTTTCGATCAGCCACTCTCTTCTCTCCATGACCGTCTGATTCTCTCACTTGCGCACGCTCTCTGCGCGCTCTCTCTTTCTCAAGCGATTAGAGACTAGAGCCAGAATGGGCAGCCGGCATGAAATCAAATGGATCGATCGGTGAGGAGAGGGCGAGTGAGAGCGCTCGGCAGTTAAAGAACGTGCGAATAGGGGAGGAGCAGAGCAGTGCAGGTGAGGCTGCTTTGATCTCTGTGCCACAACTTCCCAATTTCAACAGTAATACTACCATTAACATAATATAATAAGGAAGATCAGTTTAACGCACTCGGCTCTGCAGTTACAATTCATGACCGAGGTTTCAGTGCACTGACTACAGAGTGCGGGTGGGGTGCGGGTGGGGCGCGGGCCGTCAACTAGTCAGCCACCCGCATCCCACCCGCGCCTCACCCGCACTCTGTAGTCATTGTGGCTCAAAATCTAATGTACGTATTTGCATACATAAATGATTCTAAAAGCAACATTCGAATTCATTTACAAACATTCGCAAAACATTCGCAAAACAAACAGGCAGATATGAAGATCGAACGCGCCTGGTTAGTACCAGTACGCCCTCACCCTACCACTATTCCACATCATGATGAAACTTCTTTGAGAATATGGGGTGGCTAGCGCTTTGGATGTGCGCGCAGCTATCAAGCGGTCCCGAGTTCAATCCTCTCGGCGGCCAATGATGTACCGCTAGTCACGGTGGAGTGACGACCACCTTCACAACTTTCGTGAGCCTCTAGTCAGAAGTCTGTGACGTCATCTGATCCAAATTCATTGCATTAATCGATGGACCCCATGTAAGCAGCTAGCGATTTGTACTCGAGAGCCTTAGGTCAGTCCCCTTATTGGCTAGGTCGACGGTTGTATAACTTGAAACTGCTGATAAACAAACTTCTAACGATACATGCACTCGCGATATGACATGATAACTAGTGAAGAATAGCTAGTTTACTCGTAGTAGATATTCATTTCGACTAGCTAGTAACTTGCTAGGTAATGGAACTGCTTAGGAGATGAAGGGGAGAAGAGAGAAATTTGTATGGTGTGTAGCGCGCGTCAATGAGCGACCGGCAGGCGCGTGAGCGATTCGACCAAGCTATTTCGAAGGTTTCTAATTTACATACATTCGTTATATAACACAACATTGTTCGGCAACACATGATCTATCAGTTTCAAAAAAGCGGGAATCACAGAAACTATTTTATAATTTCAAACCAGTGAATATTACTATGTAGTATTGTTGTATAAGTTATTTGTATTTTCAATCATCACATTCTGACTAGTGAGTTTGTAATATGTGTATTTTATTTTCGTAATTCACCAATGTGAAAAAAATTTCTTCGAAATTTGAGAAAAGGACATCCATTCTCTTTCGAAAAGTACGTAAGTAAAGAGAAGAGGTTTGTCTGGATCTGATTCAACAAAAGCACATGCATAAAATCTCTTTGCAGCTGACTAAAATATCAAAACAAACCTGCTCTTTCGAATCACTCTAAAATGTGTTTTCAAACATTAAAAATAAATAATCTAAGGTGACTGTGAAATAGGCCAATTTTTTATTATAATTCACTGTAAATAAATTATTATAATGCATAATATTTATGTTCTATTTTCATAAATTCGAAAGAGCAGGTTTGTTTTGATATTTTAGTCAGCTGCAAAAAGATTTTATGCATGTGCTTTTGTTGAATCAGATCCAGACAAACCTCTTCTCTTTACTTACGTACTTTTCGAAAGAGAATGGATGTTATTCCTTCACATGGTTCAATCTTGACATGTTTCGCAATAAAACACTAGACAGGTGTTGAATACCGTGTGCATGGCCCGCTTGACGTAGTGGATGGTGGTCTCGTGGCACTCTCGCAGGTCGGGGTTGCCGTAGCCCACTTCGTACTTGTTCTGCCCATTACCCTGGAAGTAGTGGATGCCGTGGCCCAGTGAGATCGTCCAGCCATTGTCCGTTCTGAATGCAACCAATGAAGCTATGTTTCGATTAGAGCGGTGCCGATTCGGTGAACTGGTTCCAATAGACAAAGGGCGGACAGCGTATGCCTTCATATATGCATCACCCATGTGTCCATTGCGACTCGCAGACTCGCTCTCTGTATGCATCATTCGAATGTGTCATCCGTTTGTGCGAACCTTATGAAACGGTCGTGAGGCGCAGCCAATACGAGAACCTCGAACGAAACGCCTTTCTTGGCGAGGCTCCTCTCGAGATCATTCATGGCTTTCTTCACGTCGAATTTCGGGATGGAGGGGTTTGTGTTGAGGCGATTAGCCGGGACGTCCTCTATGAAAGAGTTGGTGCGAAAGAAAACGGTTCGACTTACTTTTGTACAAGAAGATTTCTTTGAGGTTGCGAGCATTTTCGACAAACAGTTCGACCAGATGGAGAAAGTTGTAGTACTATAATGAAGTGTATAAAGAGGTTGTAAACCGGTGAACTTAACTCACCTGGTATTCTGAATTGACATAGGGCTCTTCTACCATCAGACATTCCAGCTGATCGTCGATACACTGCAATGAAAGCAAAAATACGAATGACGTCACTCAAACTTCACTCTAAATCGGTTATTCTCACTACGAAACGAAACTTTTGCGACGAATTTTTCGACATGTTCCGTTCATTTTAAACATATGATTTGTTAGTAAAAAGTGAGTGTATTTTAACATTTAACATGCTATCACATGGCAGTCGTAGTTTAGACACAAAATTCGGAGTGGTCTATTCCTTTGATCACTATGGCAAACATACATCTCTGAACATTGTCGCGTAGCCTTTTCCGGTCGCGCCGAACTCGATGTGAACCGTGCGACTCTGAAACGAGTAATGTAAGTATGTGAGAGAATAGTTTCTACTTCGATCTAGTAATACAGTACTCTAACTGCTTCTCTTGTTGTTGACGCTCCGTTTTCTTCTGACTTGCATACCTCGACTTGCGTCTGCACCTTCTCCCGCATCCAGACGAGCTTTGTTTGTTTCTGTAGCTGGAGATCCGCCTCCTTCTCTTTGGCTCGTTTCACTTCGCGCAACTGCCTCTCCTCTTCCTCTTTCCGCACTCGCTCCGCCTCCTCTCTTGCGCGAATCTGCTCCTCCATTTTCGCCAGACCCGTCTTCACTTCAGAGATTCTTTGCACCTCCAGAAGCTTATTCAGCAGAGTCTCATCGCCGTTAGAGACACTGAAGTTGCACTTCTAGACTTTAAGGTGTTCTGAGACGTTCTGGAAGACTGGAAGGAGTGAATCATTGATAAGCAAGCGGGTACCCTAGAATGTGATATGTGAAACTCACATTTTTAATTCTTCCTCGATTTCATTGACCGCATTTGCACACAAATCGCGAGCTTCGTACAGTTGGTCTTCCATTGAAAGGCTAGCTGCCTGAATTTAATTTTTTGCTCTTTTCAAATTTCAAAACCTGAAAAAAACTCTAGTCAGTACCTGCTCGATATCTTCTTTCCACTTTGTCAGTCCCATCTTGATTTTGAACAGCTGAGTGTGAGATGTAGCGAATTTCACAAATGATGATACATAAAAAGTGAAAAAAAGAGGAAACACAATTCACCATGAACGCTTTCACACCACTGGGACAACAAACAATACTGATACACTGATAGGGTGATAGCCTAGCAAACGCTTGTGATAACACGTGCTCTTGCGAAATGTCGAATGCGTATCACAAAGGTATGAGTAATGAGTATCCGATCGAAAAGTGCAGTTTAATTTTCTGATCACAAGAGATCGCCGCCGCTTCACTGATCCGTGAGGCACACATAATTTCAGTGTCTCAGTTATTAAAAACAGATTATAAAAGTGCTGACAGCTGATGTTGTAGTAGCTGTGTTGAGCTTCCCTAGCAAATACATTGTTCCCGTGCAAAATACGTTCCAGTCGATCCAATTTCGAAACGCATTCTTGTAGTCTTTTCTCTTGTTTGAACAAATGTTCGAACTGGTGGAGATCAGAGATCAGAAATGGTTTTTCGCGGGTAAAGTAAAGATCAAACCTCCAATTACATGTACTAGTACAATCACTTACTAATTATAGTTGTAATTAGATCTAGAGATCTGGTCGTGAACAGGCCGTAAAAGTTTATGATCAATCGTAATGGGCGGTATTTGTGGTTGCCCTAACGTTCCAGTTGGCATATGCATTGCAACTCACAAGCATCTTCATCTTCACTTTTCTATCGAATCAACCTATAGCCTGCGCCAGTGTCGATAATTTTCGATCTACCACGGTAGTTCGAAATACGGTGCCATAACCGTCTGCCTCTCTTGTTTTGCGCGCTATTGCCGAGAGCTGACTCTCTTCTCTGATCTACCCCGCCGCGCGCAATTTATTGTGAGCATAGAACTATTCTCTTTCGAAAAGTACGTAAGTAAAGAGAAGAGGTTTGTCTGGATCTGATTCAACAAAAGCACATGCATAAAATCTCTTTGCAGCTGACTAAAATATCAAAACAAACCTGCTCTTTCGAATTTATGTATATAGAACATACATAAATGTTATGCATTATAATAATTTATTTATAGTGAATTATAACAAAAATTTGGCCTATTTCACAGTCACCTTACATTATATATTTTTTGATGTTTCAAAACACATTTTAGAGTGATTCGAAAGAGCAGGTTTGTTTTGATATTTTAGTCAGCTGCAAAGAGATTTTATGCATGTGCTTTTGTTGAATCAGATCCAGACAAACCTCTTCTCTTTACTTACGTACTTTTCGAAAGAGAATGGATGTCCTTTTCTCAAATTTCGAAGAATTTTTTTTTCACATTGGTGAATTACGAAAATAAAATATACATATTAAAAACTCACTAGTCAGAATGTCATGATTGAAAATACAAATAACTTATACAACAATACTACTTAGTAATATTCACTGGTTTGAAATTATAAAATAGTTTCTGTGATTCCCGCTTTTTTGAAACTGATAGATCATGTGTTGCCGAACAATGTTGTGTTATATAACGAATGTATGTAAATTAGAAACCTTCGAAATAGCTTGGTCGAATCTCTCACGCGCCTGCCGGTCGCTCATTGACGCGCGCTACACACGTTACAAATTTCTCTCTTCTTCCCTTCATCTCCTAAGCAGTTCCATTACCTAGCAAGTTACTAGCTAGTCGAAATGAATCTCTACTACTTAGCTATTCTTCACTAGTTATCATGTCATATCGCGAGTGCATGTACCGTTAAAAGTTTGTTTATCAGCAGTTTCAAGTTATACAACCGTCGACCTAGCCAATAAGGGGACTGACCTCTCGAGTACAAATCGCTAGCTGCTTACAAGGGGTCCATCGATTGATGCAATGAATTTGGATCAGATGACGTCACAAACTTCTGACTAGAGGCTCACGAAAGTTGTAAGGGTGGTCGTCACTCCACCGTGACTAGCGGTTTGTTTTGCGAATGTTTTGCGAATGTTTGCAAATGAATTCGAAGTTGCTGTTGGAATCATTTATGTATGCACATATGTATCATAGTAAACACACTTCATTAGATTTTGAGCAACTGAAACCTCGGTCATGAATTGTAATTGCAGAGCCGAGTGCGTTAAGCTGATCTTCCTTATTATATTATGTTAATGGTAGTATTACTGTTAGAATTGGGAAGTTGTGGCACAAAGATCAAAGCAGCCTCACCCGCACTGCTCTGCTCCTCCCCTATTCGCACGTTCTTTAACTGCCGAGCGCTCTCACTGGCCCTCTCCTCACCGATCGATCCATTTGATTTCAGGCCGGCTGCCCGTTCTGGCCAGCACAAGAAATAGAGAGCGCGCAGAGAGCGTGCGCAAGTGAGAGAATCAGACGGTCTGGAGAGAAAGAGAGTGGCTGATCGAAAAGCGGGGCCTTCTTGGCTGGAAGAAGAGAGAGCGCGCAGAGAGCGTACGCTCGTGAGATAGCCAAGAGGCCGGGATGTGAGAGTGGCTGAGCGAGAGGCGGGGCATGAGCGTTCGACCAATCAGATTGCACCAGACAGTGAGCCGAGCGACCAATGAGCGCAGAGTGCAGTGGGCGGGGCTTACGTGATGCACACCGTCGTCGTCGTCGTCGTCGTCGTAAACACGTTTAGTGGCAAAATGAGCGAAAAGTTGTTTCGAATATTTTGGAAGCCGCAACCGATATTTATTTCTTGTATCACATACTCATAAGTCTTGTCAAATGATATTCTAACAAAAAAACACATACTATGGAGTATATCGTATTGGGATAGAGGAAATTGAGTATGCCTTGGGGGTGACGCGCTGCGCGCGTCAAAGATCAAGACAAACGGGCGGCGCTGCGCGCCGCCCTCAATAGACGGGTCTCATGTGTTCCGCTATTTTTTTTTGTTTTTTTTTGCAACCGCAATATTGTTTTGAATTATGTTTAGTTTGAATTATGTTTACTCACACTTTTGCATTTCAGAAATGTGTACTCACGGTAACCCAGACTATTCCCTCCTAGACTGCGAATATTCTTGTAGTCACTGGGGACGCGAGAAGCCGGAAAAAGTGAGGTCTCTCTCTCTCTCTCTCTCTTTATCTATCTCTCTATCTCTCTCTCTCTTTCTCTATCTCTCTATCTCTCTCTGTTTCTCTTTCTCTCTCTCTCTCTCTCTCTCTCTCTATCTCTCTCTGTTTCTCTTTCTCTCTCTCACTCTCTCTCTCTCTCTCTCTCTCTCTATTTCTCTCGTTCTCTCTCTCTCGCTCTATGTCTCTCTTTCTCTTTCTGTCTCTCTTTTTCTCTCTGTATCTCTTTCTCTCTCCCTCTCTCTCTCAATCGAAACTTTTCAGGTTATCTCCGATTTCATCCACTCTGTGTCTACTTCTTTTGTGGAAAACAAGAAAACGATTCCGCATGAGTTGAACGTGCGGTACGGAGAGGGTGAGTCCCTCTCTCTCCCTCTCTCTCCCTCTCTCTCCCTCTCTCTCTCTCTCTCTCTCTCCCCTCTCCCTTTCTTTCTCTCTCTCTCTCTCCCTCTCTCTATCTCTCTCTTCCCCCTCTCTCATTATAATTCTCTTCATATCTCACTCTCTTCCCTTCTATCTCATTTCCCTCCCTCCCTACCACCTTTGCATTTTCCGATCTCTCTCTCTCTCCTCTCTCTCTCTCTCTCCCTCTCTCTCTTTATCCTCTCTCACCTCTCTCTTTCTCTCTCTCCCTCTCTCCCTCTCCCTCTCTCCATCCCTCCCTCCCTCTCTCTATCCCTCTCTGCCCCATCTTCATTATAATTCTCTTCATATCTCTCACCCTCTTCCCTTCTATATCATTTCCCTCCCTCCCTACAACCTTTGCTTTTTCGATCTCTCCTCTCTTCCCTCTCTCTCCCTCTCTCTCTCTCTCTCTCTCTCTCTCTCTCTCTCTTCCTCTCTCTCTTCCTCTCTCTCTTCCTCTCTCTCTTCCTCTCTCTTCCTCTCTCTCTCTCCTCTCTCTCTCTCTCCCTCTCTCTCTCTCTCTCTCTCTCTCTCTCTCTCTCTCTCTCTTTATTCTCACATTACTCAGGCCCCTCCTCTTGTCTGGATATCTGGGGCATTGTGGACGACGACTTGTATGTCTCCATCCATGGCGGATACTGGCAGGTCAGTGAATTATTATTTTTTCTAATTGTTTACACAATTTTTTCTAATTGTTTACAAATTGACTTTTTTCCCAGATTTGAATGAACCCTTCGTTATATCGATTATTCACAGATTTCGTTCTATAAAGTAGCTGTTGTCTGAAACGTATCTGAATACACTGTTTTAGGAAGGCGATCGCACCTCGCACGCTTGTTTCGCAGGTCCGTTGGTCAAAAATGGTGAGATAGAGAGAGGGAGGGAGAGGAGAGGGAATTATATAGGGTTCCCCCCATTTTCACGGTACGGCAATTCTCGAAGGTCGGTCAGACAAACGAGAAATGATTAGAACTTTATGCATAACCAGGGTAATTACGAGGTTTTCATGGAATAACTTCGTTCAAAACTAGAACATCACTAGCCTGGACCGTCCTACTAGGAAACTAGAATCTGACCCCTGTCTTAGTAAGAGACTAGAACGGGTTTCGGGAACTAGGCGACTAGCTAGTCGACTATATAGGACAGCTGCTTGTTTCGCCTACATAGTTGACTAGATAGTGGACTATGTAGGAAGAGAACATAATTTTATTATCTTTATCAGATGACATCAAAAGAATGTGCTTGATGATGCGCTTTAGTTTGAAAAAAAAAAGAATTAATGATAACTGGATAATGAAAGTGCTAAACGCATATTTCTTGGTCATCTCAAAAGAATTGTCTAGTTTCCTAGTAGGACGGTCCAGGCTAGAAGAGATCTATTAATTGCTATGCAGAATAGAATCAGTATCACAACTGAGGTTAATGAAAGTAGGTGGAATGGACAGCGACAAACCACTCCATCCGCCGTTCACGCGGATTTGGTGACTGCTCGAGTGCTCGCTGCGAGAGGAGCGCTACCACAAAGGTCTTATCGCCATCAACGAGTGAGAGTGAGAGACAATCAAAAGGAACAGTCATCATTCATCCAAACAACCTACACTTCATTGCACATCTTGATAGTAAACATGCATTACATGAAGAGTGAGTACATGAATAAGTTGAGTACGAGCGAGGCGTTTTCGTCTCGCAGTGTCCGGTTCTCTCGCTGCAGTCTCTCGTTCGCGTCGCGCAGTGCTTGGAGGAGCTCGGCGGTCGCTGCCCGCTCCTCTCGAACACGCTCCGCCCTCCGAGCTCGCAACCTGGAAGGAGAACTCGTTTGCTCAAACGAGGGAAATGTGAAAACACACCTTTGGCAAGCGTCGTTGTTGAGCTTGCGCTTCTTTGTATACTCGTCGACATCATCCTATTAAAATGTTTGAATGAATGTTGAATTTGCGACAAAGAAACGACAAATGACAACGATCATGTCAATACATTCATTTAGAGAAAAAAATCCACTTACGTGTTGGATGAGACTATACGGTCGCTTTTGTGGCGCATTCATAGTAGAGAAGAACACAATCGAGCGAGACGAGTGATCGAAAAGAATCATTCGATTCCGTATAAATACTCACGCAATTAGCACTATTGCAAAATCGCGATTGCAAAATACTGATAAGAGGCTGCGTCATTAAAGTAAACAGCGACCACTTTGAACAAAAAACCAAGGAGGGGGGAGGGGCGCAGAAAATGATCACCCAATTGTTTTGTGTGTACATATACACCCTTGAAGTTTTATTTAATGCTGAAATGTCTGAACGGAGTTTTTAGCTCTGGAAGATGCTGCGATCTGCTTTATTTGACTTGCAAATGACCCTCATTTCCCTAAAATCAGACCACCAAGCGCGCAAATCGCGCGCTCGAATGGTCTTGCGTGAACCGATAGCGCGGCTAGATGCGATTAAATGATGTCTAGAAAATATACCACGAGATGGCTGCCGTATCGTGAACCGGGGGGATACCCTATAGAAGGAAAGCGAGAGAGAGACAGAGAGAGAGAGAGAGAGAGATGAAAAGAGAGAGAGAGAGTCCCTTCCAGGCATCGCCCTAGCCTGCCTCGGCTATGACTTCGCCTCTCCCACTCGCTCCCTCTATGCACTGGAGACGGATTGTTGCCGAGCAGTCAAGGTGGGTTGTTGTTTGTTTTTGAGTACGCATAATTCTTCTCCGAAATTACTGTACTTTTGTAGCTGTGCCGCAACTTGAAAGAATACATTAACGCGATTGATTCCTGATTACTTTGATTTCATAGAGTACTGGTAATGACGTATATTCCAGTTCATCCTTGCCCGCTTTCCCTCCACCCGTATCCACATCGGCGGCCACTCTGCCGGTGCGCACCTCGCACTCAAAGGTAACGGTTAGAAAAGATACCTTTCACACATTAAACTACATGGAAACTGTTTTTGTGCAGTACTATTCCCACTCTTTTAAAACGCTATCCGGCGCATTCAAAGGTTTGTTCTCGGTCGATACGTTTCCACACACTTTGTTTATGGACAACTGTTTGTGCGGTGATAATGAAACTGTATCCACCAGTAAATACAAGTTGCAAATGAATATAAATCACTAGCTGATAATGTAATTTCGTGATCCAGTTGTCTCGCGTCTGCGCTCTCCCCGCCTCGCCACTCTCTCCCTCCTCGCGGGGGCATTCCAACACAGAGAGCTGGTCGACACGTACATTGGAAGGGACATACAGTGGCGGCCAAAAAGGTATCACCTTTTGGTTTTTGCTCTCTAAAACTATTCAAATGAAAGGTAGAGCTCCCATCTTTCGCACACCGTTTTCTGAACTCAATTCGGACCTAATACCATGTTCCATATTCTTCCCTCTTTCATCTCTCGGTTACAGTAGGCAGATTACTGTATTCACAAAATCATCATTTTTTTCGTTTTCAACTTTGAAAAATTCCTGTGATGAAACCACACTTCCAAAAAAGTTCTACCCACCAATTTTGGGTATAACCATTCATTAAGCATCCAAAAACACCTTGATTTCATATTATATGATTGATTACTTGAACTTAAATAAGCAGTAAAGAAACAACATCATAAAATGCAAAATTCTAATTTTAACAAAGCCTAACTAAACTATGAAATGATACAATGGTCTGAAACTCTCTCAGTACTTCGTAGGGTGTCCCTTGTTCACGATAACGGCCTGGCAGCGGCGGGGCATCGAATCGATCAGCTTGTGGAGAGTCGCGGCACTAGTCACCCAGTTCAATGTATGCCGCACTACGGTACCTAACGTGCTCAAAAAGTACTCCGACGCTCACGATATCTCTCTTTTAAAAAGTTCTGGTCGTCCTAGGATTGCTTCTTCCACTACGGATCGAAACATCTTCCGGATCTCAAAAGAGAACCCGCGGGCGACCGCGCCGCGCACGAGATCTTTCTCAATCAATTAGAGATCGTTCTTGAGAACGTTCTCAGAGGTTCTTATGAAGGTGCGGCCCTGGAATCGACAGACTCATAGTCGGAACTACGTCTTCCAGCAAAACAATGACTTGAACCACTCTTCCAAGCACTTCAAGATCGGTTTATAGAAATGTCCAATTTTGTCATTGCACCATCTTTTCTTAGAACGTGTTCAACAAGGACAAGTGGAAGGTCATGGAGTGGCCGAGCCCGTCGCTGGACCTCAACTTGTTCGAGCACTTCTGGGAAGAGCTCGATCGGCGGACTCGCACGGTTCGTGTCAAGAATGCAGACGAGAAGTTCGCGTTGCTCGAGTAGTAGTGAAAGAAGATCGAGCTTACGACCCTCCACAAGCTGATCGATTCTATGCGCCGCCGCTGCCAGGCCGTTATCGTGAACAAGGGATACCCTACCAAGTACTGAGAGAGTTTCAGGCCATCATATCATTTTATAGTTTAGTTAGGCTTTGTTAAAATTAGAGCTTTGTAAAAAATTGGTGTTGTTTCTTTAATGCTCATTTAAATTCAAGAAATTAATCTTGTAATATGAAATTAAGGTGTTTTTGGATGCTTAATGAATGGTTATACACTAAAATGATGGGTAAAACTTTTTTGGAAGTGTGGTTTGATCACAGGAATTTTTCAAAATTGAAAACGAGAAAATGATGATTTTGTGAATACAGTAATCTGCCTACTGTAACCGAGAGATGAAAGGGGGAAGATTATGGAACATGGTATTAGGTCCGAATTGAGTTCAGAAAACGGTGTGCGAAAGATGGGAGCTCTATCTTTCATTTGAATAGTTTTAGAGAGCAAAAACAAAAAGGTGATACCTTTTTGGCCGCCACTGTAGGGTGAGTTTGAATCTGTACACTGTACATGTATTTTGGATGTGGCAGACAAGAACTGCTACTTTTATCACTACCTATGTCTGTAAACTGTAAATGCACACTCATAGTGCACGCGCACTGCGGCGGCTGGGCACCCGGCCAAGAATCATTTTAAATATTACACGAAATACAGGTCTTTTAACGCTATTGATCAATGATTACTTTGATTTCGAAGAGTACAGGGAATAAGATATAATCCGAGATATATTATCTTTAGAGACAACCCACCAGTAGTTCGTTCCAGCCTGACCCCCTCGTCGGCCGCTGTCTCCTCGTGTCGAGCAGAAGAGTTGCGGGGACTGGATACAAAGGTAGTGTTTAGTCTTTTGGTTCAACCTTGTATCTACTCTTTATCATGCATAACACGTTTTTAAATGGTTTTTCGTGATGTCACTAGACTAGGGAGAGATTGCAGAATGACCTCAATCTTGTATATTAGTGTTTGTCGAAACATATGTGATATGAAAGTGAGAGGTAAGTGCAAATGGTGGGATCTGCTGAGTACCCACATCTTTTGATGTGGCTGCGGTGAGTAGCTTTTTCTAACTCGAGCACTAGCATCCTATTATCATGTGGTATAAAGTTCCAAGTTCTCCTTTTTGTCTGCGTACCCTGTGCGTACTTCTTTGTAGATTTTTGAAACTTTGTTAGGCATTAATCATTTAATAAGGATGGTCACAGTACAGAGTGATTGTAGAATGACTGCATTCATTGTATATTAGTGTTCGTTGAAACGTATGTGACATGATAATTCCAGGTTCTCCTTCTGCCTGCTTCTCTCGACTCTCCCCGTCTCCTACAGCAGAGTATGGAGATGAAAGGAGAGCTGAAGAGAGTGCTGGGAAACAGGGTACAAGGAGCTGAGGTAAGATCTCTGTCTTTCTCTCTCTCTCTCTCTCTCTCTCTCTCTCATATCTCTCCGTTCAGCCCATTCCTCTCACCAATCACTTCTCACTGGTCAGTGGTTCCTCTCAGGAAGACAGCGAACAAACCAAGCAACTACTGCGATTCATCAAAGGACAATGATTTTTGAACATATCACATCTCGTTATAATTATTGCTTACATTCACTTCGTATGCAACGTGCTTTCTTGTGCGCCTTGAATGTTGCGAGACTGTTTTATTTTTATGTTCAATAACGTTACTCACAGTACTAACGAAAAACCGTTGTGGAGTACCGTAAGCACTTGTTGTATAGTCCGGATGTATCTACTCTAGATAAACTATTGATTGATCGATATGAATTGTTCTACTATCCGGCGTTTTCTCATGGTGAATCACAGCGCGTTTCACGTGTTTGTTGTGGAAAGCACTGCCGTAGCTGCATTCCTCGGTTCTTCTCTTTTCAGAAGCGGCCCATGTCAGGATGCTGTAGACACGTTTCCATTGTTTCTCATTCTTTTCTCCTTCAGCCGCTTCTGTCTTTCAATCGAAAACTGTTTCAGGCGTGAATACTTTTCCATACACGACTGCAGGAATACATATATTATTCGAGTATTGTCAATCAAGTCGAGATGAATGAAGGTATGGGGGATCTTTATAAACAATTCAGGCGTATTATAACGTTATTACTAGACGTATCATTCATTCTATTTTTGTCCTCACTTCTCGTATTACATCTTCTCGTGTTTTTGTCGATTGCCAGCCAAGACTCGTCATTCCAGAATCGGAAGGTCGTACTCTATCCAGTCGTTTCTGGGAGTAGCATGCCCTCACCTACTCGACTCGTCCTGTCGCCGACTCCACTCTCCCTTTCCTTTCCCAGTTGAGATCCGCGGCATACCGCAGGTAGACTGACCACTGTCCTCTGCGACCCTACCATTTGCGCCTAGGACGGAACATCGAGCGGAAGCTCCGACAACTTGGCTGTCGGACAGATGACGTCAGTACCCCATTCGATTACAGAGGAGAAGGCCGATCCTCTTTGTGTCGGATCTGGCATTGAGGGAAGACCAGCAGACCAACTGCGACTGACAAGCACTCCTACGAAACATGGTAGAACTGTACGGAGACAAGATAAATTTGAATTTTGTTATGAGTCGTTGAGAAATGTTATTGCTTTTCGATTATGACATACACTTTGTTGCATATCATGCTTTTGATGTGTTTGTGTCACATTCAATATCAGGTGTAGTTATAGTGGGTCCCCCGTTTTCGAATCGATTTCGAGAGACCCGAATGGTCTCGAAAACGATAGAGAGGTTACGTTATGCGTGTCTGCATACTCAAAGAATGACGGACACCCGCTGCTGGCCTTCGCAAAGAAGTGACCCACCTTATTTCGCTTCCTCTGTCGTTTACGTTTCACTCTTGCGCATTCTCTACCGCGAGTCCCGGATGAAGCTCATTGATGCGCGCATGAAGCCGATCGCATCTCGCACGGTTGTTTCGCCGGGCCGCTGGACAAGAATGGTGAGAGAGTGGAGGAGAGAGAGAGAGAGAACGAGAGAGAGAGAAAGGGAGAAGAGAAGAGAAGAGAGAGAGAGAGAAAGAGAGAGGGAGAGTGCGGGAGAGAGAGAGAAAGAGGGAAAGAGAGTCCATTCCAGGCATCGCCGTATGACTTCGCTTTGCCGCGTTCCGTATAACACTTAGCGAGTGAGTGGGAAATCTCTCACGATCATAGATCAATTATTCCTGAAATGTGGTGGAATTGAATAGAATGGGAAGACAAATTATTGGTCATTCGATCGAGTACGATCAACAATCATGCGGCTATAACAAGGTTATTGCGCAAAAAAGACGGGAACTAGTCGAGTATTCGTTATCCACGGATATCGTTTCCTTGTCGCTTCTCTATAAAAGCAGGAACAATGACGGTGGTTGTACACTCTCGCATCAAGAAATGCACGTGAGTTGCAAGTATGAATAATTGATATTGAAAGTGCTGTCTTTTAGATTCTATTTCTCCTGGTCGCTACTGTTTCTGCTGTCATTGCAGTTCCCCTGCTGATAGCGCCAAATCCAGGTTCGAAAAATGTAATGTTGATAAAAAATAGAATCAGAATGTTCTTCTCGAGTCAAGTAGCACACAAACATGTAAATCGCGTAAAGCCCTACTTGCCGCTTTTGGGATGTAAAATATGTAAAATAAGTGACACTGAAGATACATAATGTAGTGTTTTTTACTTGCATCATGACAAATACGTTATATAAATAACTTAATTATTTTTTATCAGTGACTACTTCCTATGTGGACGAGCCGATTCTGCCGGGAGGAGAAGGAACTGTTATTCCGGAGATACTCCCCGCACCAGGTGAGCAATGTACTGTTATTAATTCCGTTCTGATTCTAATTAATGATTTAATAAATAATACACAAACTACTCAAGCGATCAATCGATAATTAGGCTTTCGAATCAGCGTGAATCTTTTTTGGTTGATTCTTTCTTTCTCTATCAGTGACTACTTCCTACGTGGACGAACCGTTTCTTCCGGGAGGCGATGGTCCCATCATTCCCGCCATTCTTCCCGCACTCGGTGAGCAGTATATTGAAATATTATTAGACTCTCGAGCCAGTGTTAAGTTTGAATTTGTTTTTTTTTATTTCAGTTTGAATTTGAATTTTTAATTTATCAAACGATTGAGACATTTTTAAGTATGCAGATTCTAGAACACGTATGGTCTTATAACAAATCAATCAGCTACAGCACTGATTGTATTTTCTTTCTGGCAGCCACGACCCTGTCGTACGTGGATGAACCGATCCCGCCGGCCCCGCCCGGGTGCGATGCGTTCACATGCCTGGCAGATGAGACATGTGAAGTGGTGGAGGGGAAGGCACAGTGTGTGAGAGGTGAGGGGGGGGGGAGAGAGAGAGAGAGGGGGGGGGAGAATCTCTCTTCCAGCCACCGCCGACGAGGATCGACCCGTGGGCGCAGCTCTGGAATGGGTCGAGAACGCGCCCGAATTCATTCCCCAAAAGTGAAAGCAAGTGGAAACGCATTTATAACATGTACATTGTGCAATACTACCTGTTTTATACCTTTTATGCCAACTTTCATCATTCATGGTTTTGTTTGTAACGTAAGTATTGAAAATGCCAATAAAAATGTCCTTGCAATCCTTGCACATCCGATGGTACTGAACTATATTGACTTTCCACAATCTAGGCCGGTCATCTCTCTCTCTCTCTCTCTCTCTCTCTCTCTCTCTCTCTTTCTCTCTCTTCTCTCTCTCTCTCTCTCTCTCTCTCTCTCTCTCTCTCTCTCTCTTCTCTCTTCTCACACTCTTTCTCTCTCTTTCTCGAACTTTCAGCACACAAACAATATCGACTCGCCTTCGTACATTGCCAGCAATTTGTGTCTTCTCTCTTGTTCCATCACTTTCCACTTTCCGATCGCTGATATGAAGGTGAGCTCAAAATGTTATTTATATATTAAAGTCAATAATTCTTGAAGGATTGTGTGAATCGTATTGCGATACAACACTTCAAGTTAAGTGTGATTGAATCGTGTGAACTAAAATGTTTCAGTTGTTCCTTCTCTTTACTCTGGTCTTTTGTGCACTCGCCACTCCTATCACGAAAGCAGAAGAAGAGCTGTTGCCCAAGGGAGGTATGCTGATTCTGTTCGTTTTCGTAGGCCGAATTATTCTTCAACCTCTAAGCGACTGGAGAAGGTCAAACCATTATGCGATCGTAGTCCTAAGAGAGTGGAGTAGGTCAAATTATTCTCCAACCGTACATAACTCTAAGCGAGTGGAGAAGATCAAACCATTATGCGATCGTAGTCCTAAGGGAGTGGAGTAGGTCAAATTATTTTCCTACAATATTCCTAAACAAGCCGACCAGTTCAAATTATTCTCCTACAGTAATCCTAAGAGAGTGGAGTAGGTCAAACTATTATCCTACCGTAATCCTAAGCAAGTGAGTATATCAAATTATTCTCCGATCGTAGTCCTAAGAGAGTGGAGTAGGTCAAATTTTTCTCCTACAGTAATCCTAAACAAGCCGACTAGTTCAAATTATTCTTCAATCGTAATCCTAAACGAGTGGAGTAGGTCAAATTGTTCTCTTTCAGTTATTCTAAGCGAGTGCAATACATAGGTCAAAGTATTCTCCAATTTTCCTAAGAGAGTGGAGTTTGTCAAATTATTGTCCTACCGTAATCCTAAGCAAGTGAGTAGATCAAATTACATATTCTCCGATCGTAGATCAAAGAGAGTGGAGTAGGTTATTCATTGCTCGCATGTATGCCTATCCATGCCGGTTACAATAAGCATTCCTCTAAATTCCATTTCTTTTCGTCACGGCGGCCGGTTGGGTGCAATTCTCGCACCGCCGGTCGTCGCCGCCGTTTGTTCTGGAATCCTCCGTGAGAAACGCTGGGCCCGCGCGGAGTAGCCCAATATGGAAGTCAGCAACGCTAGCTCGAGGATTGAATCACTATTGGCACTATGTGGAGTGGATATCGTTCCTTGTGGTCAGTTTGTTACTGGAGTTGCCGCGCTTTTGGATTATCGATAAATATCGATCGATTATCAACATCTACGTCAATATTGGTTCAATGGTATGGTCCGCAAGACGACGGCCCTCTATGGATGGAAATGCAAGAGCCCGATTAGTGAACCTGCACCTTCCATTCGGCGCAAAAATCTATAATACCATCTTAGGTTCTTATGAGTGATTTTCGTTTTTGTACGTGTCATAATCATATTTGCGATTCCGAATAAACATTTGATTTGATTTGATTTGATCTACGAGTAATGTTCCACATTCAGCCACCTGTGAGCTGGTCGACTGCGCATTCGGCGCGATCTGCGAGATGAGACAGGGAAGGCCCGAGTGCGTCCGAGTACATCCGAGTGAGTCCGTCTGACTGTCTGCCTCTCATATCAATTCGATTTGACATACCAAAATAATAGAGAAGGTAGAGAGAGAGAGAGAAAGTAGAGAGAGACAGAGAGAGATAGAGATAGATAGATAGATAGAGAGAGAAAGAGAGAGAAAGAGAGAGAGAGAGAGAGAGAGAGAGAGAGAGAGAGAGGGGAGAGAGAGAGAGAGGGAGAGAGTGAGGGAGTGAGTGAGAGAGAGAGAGAGAGAGAGAGAGAGAGAGAGAGAGAGAGAGAGAGAGAGAGAGTCCCCCTCCCTCCTCCAGACCCGTGCGACACGATGCGCTGCCGGGGCGACGGCTTCGAGTGTCAGGTCGTCGGCAACAAGGCCAGCTGCGTGCAGAAGGGTAGAAATGTTTCAGATCAATTTTGATTCAATTCAGTTCAATTCAATCAGAGAGGCGATATATACGCACTGGTCTATGAAACAATTTCAACATCAATATGATGCAATTCGTTTTGCAACTTTGGGAACACAACGATTTCACTTGAATAATATGAAAAATGATGACGAAAAGTGAATGATTCGTACGCGTACCCATTCTGTCACTATGTCGTGAAATTCTTCACTTCTACTGTGCACATCACATCAAATACTAGTTTAGTACGTTCATTCATGTGTATAATGTTGTTTTTATATTGTAGATTATATATTGATGATTCCATGAGAGTTGGTTTGGTTATTGCACTTCATATAAAGCCATAAGTAACGACACATAGAACGATAAAAAGATGGTCTTGTGATTGTCTGCAGGGACGTTTTGTTCGCCGTGTGCCAGTGGACGGTGCGTGGATGTGGATGGGACGGCACACTGCGTGACGGTGGAAGAGGCCGGTCAGTGAGCACGTCTCCCTCTCCCTCTCCCTCTCCCTCTCCCTCTCCCTCTCCCTCTCCCTCTCCCTCTCCCTCTCCCTCTCCCTCTCCCTCTCCTCTCCCTCTCCCTCTCCCTCTCCCTCTCCCTCTCCCTCTCCTCTCCCTCTCCCTCTCCCTCTCCCTCTCCCTCTCCCTCTCCTCTCCCTCTCCCTCTCCCTCTCCCTCTCCCTCTCCCTCTCCCTCTCCCTCTCCCTCTCCCTCTCCCTCTCCTCTCCCTCTCCCTCTCCTCTCCCTCTCCCTCTCCCTCTCCCTCTCCCTCTCCCTCTCCCTCTCCCTCTCCCCTCTCCCTCTCCCTCTCCCTCTCCCTCTCCCTCTCCCTCTCCCTCTCCCTCTCCCTCTCCCTCTCCCTCTCCCTCTCCCTCTCCCTCTCCCTCTCCCTCTCCCTCTCCCTCTCCCTCTCCCTCTCCCTCTCCCTCTCCCTCTCCCTCTCCCTCTCCCTCTCCCTCTCCCTCTCCTCTCCCTCTCCCTCTCCCTCTCCCTCTCCCTCTCCCTCTCCCTCTCCTCTCCCTCTCCCTCTCCCTCTCCCTCTCCCTCTCCCTCTCCCTCTCCCTCTCCCTCTCCCTCTCCCTCTCCCTCTCCTCTCCCTCTCCCTCTCCCTCTCCCTCTCCCTCTCCCTCTCCCTCTCCTCTCCCTCTCCCTCTCCCTCTCCCTCTCTCCCTCTCCCTCTCCTCTCCCTCTCCCTCTCCCTCTCCCTCTCCCTCTCCCTCTCCCTCTCCCTCTCCCTCTCCCTCTCCCTCCCTCTCCCTCTCCCTCTCCCTCTCCCTCTCCCTCTCCCTCTCCCTCTCCCTCTCCTCTCCCTCTCCCTCTCCCTCTCCCTCTCCCTCTCCCTCTCCCTCTCCCACTCCCTCTCCCTCTCCCTCTCCCACTCCCTCCCTCTCTTACTAACATATTGTTAGCCTTATATATTTATATTCACTGTTTACCTGAAAAAGGGGTACTACACATACAAGTGCAATATGTTTTTTTTCAGTCACTCCCAAGTCTGTATCTTTCGGCGACAAGCTGATTTCTGCTATCAAGCACTAGTCGACGTTGAACCTGTTCTACACCGTTTTGAATAATTATTCATGTTAGACATCCTAATTGAATAAACATAAATGACGTTAATCCATTATGTTCATTGAATGTTTTTGTTTATCAAAAGAGAGAAAAAGTATTATGTTTATGCGTGGTGATTTCGTGCGAATTTGAAATTTTCATTACCACAAGGTTCTGATATACGCATTTGTTCCTTTAAGCGGCTCAGCATACAAGAGTGAGGAGAGGAGCCCTGTTAGGTACTGTGACCTCAAACGGGCGACACCGATCGGCTACCGAGCCGACACACACAAGTAAACATCCAATACATCATCACCGTTCCGTCAATAACACGCAACACTTGGCACATGATATTTATTGCTCAAGCGAGAGGGGCGGGGCGCAGCGAGTCTACATCCATATCTAACAAGAGTCGGCAAAAGCCAGCGAGAGAGGGCGGAGCATCATAAGACGAGAGAATAGAGAGAGGGTGGCGGCGGCGCGGCGTAGCCTCCCGGCTACACTCCCCCGCGCTCGGCCTTCGGACAGAAGATGGCTGCGTGCGGGACCTCGTTCGGAGCGGCGCACAATTCGCAGGCCAACTGCTCTGCCATCTGGCAGTTCGTACTCGCGTGCGACATCGCTCCGCAATAGACACACCTCCGCTCTGGAGAAGACGTGGAAGTACACGCGGATGGGGCGCGCAGCTTCTCACGGGGTGGTCGCTGGTGCCGAGACAGGAGGGACACTGGCGGAGGGGGCCGCGGTCTTCTGCTTATCCTTATGCTCTTCTTTCCTCTTGTCTCTTCCGTTCTTGGACTTCTTGGAGGGAAAGTGGTTCTTCTTGGCGACTCCTGGCGATCCGGGCTTGTTCTTCTTGCGGCACGAGACGCATGGGCAAAGTCGACAACCAGCCATAACTGAGAAAGAGAGATTAGTTTTGGAAGAGAGAGGTTATCCCAGAACGACCTCTTTGCGTTTTGGAACATTCGACCGTCCGTGTTCCCGTTAGGAAACGTAATGTCTGGATCATCACCCACTACCCACACACCGTCAACGACTCGTGTGTTAGCAAATCGTTCCACGCTAATTAGAACACGTAACACGTCGTGTTACATAATTTCGAAACAAGTGTTACATGATTTCGAAACGAACCCTACACCTCCAGTTGCGGTCCCTACCAGTGCATTACGTACAAATAGTGCTAAACGCTAACGGAAAACCACTTCAGTCAGAATCTTTATCTACTGGCGGGGTGCGAATGTTTAGATCAAATCACTCACTTGACGCTCATCTTGCGACAAAAACACAGGAATAAGTAGAGAGTGAGATGTAGGCTCAGGCGGAAAGTGTATAGAACTGTAGCATACACGCGCTAGCTGTTCTTTTGTACAGACAACGCGCGCCAATTCGCATATCCTCCGGCTAACCAGCTAGATTGGAGTGAGTCCAATTACAACTCGAGCGATATTCCCAAGAATGTTTGGGTCACGTGCGTCAGGCGTTTCGGTTACAGTGTGCATCATATAGTCTCGTCGAAACTCCCCCCCCCCCCGGACTGATCTGCGATCTGTGCGCTATCGAATTTATACTATACACGCTCTGCTTTCGCATGCTGGCGGCGCATTATTGACTGCAATGTGGGATGCATGCATTGTGTCGCATTGTTCTTTTGTCGCAGTGTCTGACTGAAGGGAGTAGAGGTAGAGGAAAGGGAGAAGGGAGATAAGAGAGAGAGAGGGGGGGAGGGTGTCGAGTCCGAGAGCAACCTCGACGAGTCAGTGTACACGGAGTACGCGATGAACACATTTGCTGAACAATTTGATAGAGATGACGGCATGTAAAATTGGAATGCGCGCTATGGACATCGATTGGAGGGGGGGGGGGGGTTAACGAGACTATATGATGCGCACTGTAACCGAAACGCCTGAGGCACATGACCAAAAACGTTCTTGGAATATCGCTCGAGTTGTAATTGGACTCACTCCAATTTAGCTGGTTAGCCGGAGGATATGCGGGTTGGCGCGCGTTGTCTGTACAAAAGAACAGCTAGCGCGTGTATGCTACAGTTGTATACACTTTCCGCCTGAGCCTACATCTCACACTCTACTTATTCCTGTGTTTTTGTCGCAAGATGAGCGTCAAGTGAGTGATTTGATCTAAACATTCGCCCCCGCCAGTAGATAAAGAAAAGTGTTCTTCCACCCTTTCTGACTGAATTGGTTTTCCGTGAGCGTTTATTAGCACTACTTGTACGTAGTGCACTGGTCGGGAATATTTGATTTATGGGAAAATCAAATATTCCCCGTGAAGTAAGGAAAAAAAGAGTTAGTTTATCTTTTTCGTTTTTTAAAAAAAAAAACGAGTTGTAGTTTAGATGAGTATAACCCAATTTTTCAGAGTGCGCGCCACCTGGTAGTTCTTGGACGCACGTCCAACCTCACCTACGAAGCTTCCACGAATCGTGTCAGCTTCCGTCAGCTACCTGGTGTTCGACTTATCGATGATCCTACACGATGATCCTACGGTGACCTTACATCTCACACTCTACTTTTTCGTAGATGGTGTACATACATTGTGTGAGTTGTATAAATCGTTTCAATCAGCTTTTTTGATAATGAGTTGTTTAATGAGATGATGAGTTGTTTAATGAGAAAAGAATGTGTTTTTTTTTTATTTACTTTCAAAAACTAAAAGCCGATGACGTCTTTCTTTTTGGAGGCGACAGAAACCGCCTCCTCTCGGAGACACCGCCGAGTGCTCATTGATACGAGTCCTACTTCGCAACTGCTGCATCTACAACAAACAACGTACCATAAACAACACAATAAACAAGGTAAACGAAACAAACCAATTACTTAACTTTCCAGTACCCTTGTAGAGCCTGCCGCCGCGGAGGGTCACACTTTCAGAATCCTGTGAGCAAACAACCGAGAACTCCTACAACAACGCTATAATTCAATCGCTATCAAAATTTCTGAAACTTTAAAAGCAAAGCAAATTGTAGCGCGCAATGAACTAGAAATTGACGTGATGTACCGGTTTATAGTCATTAGGTTTAGGGGCACGCCCGCAAGCGCACGAAGTCAGCCAAGTGACAAGAAAGAGTCAGCTGACCCTCCCTCAGCCCGGCGCCGGCCTATCTGCTGTCCTCATCATGAGTTTTGTTCGAGTGAGTTGCGTCTTTTCGATTGTGTGCTATACATATATGGTTTCTTTGATCTACAATTGTTACATCTGTTTGTATTTCATAACACATCGTTGTTTCAGCAGTGTTTATTTGTAAAAAGATAAGTAGGTATGGATATTGTCATTAGGGGCGGCGCGCAGCGGCGCCCGTTTGTTTTGAGCTGTGACGCGCGCAACACGCCACTCCCAAGGCACACACGATTTCTCTATTCTAATACAATATACTTAATTAGTGTGCGTTATTTGTTAGAATATCACTTTGTAAGACCTATGAGTATGATTCGTGAAACCAATATCGGTTGCGGCATCCAAAAACCGCCCTCTCTTGCTCTCTCCCGCTTTGCCACTAAACGTGTTTACGACGGCGGCGGCGGCGGCGACGACGGTGTGCATCACGTAAGCTCCGCCCACTGCACTTTGCGCTCATTGGTCGCTCGGCTCTCTTGCGTGCGCACTCTGATTGGCTGAGCGCATGCCCCGCCCTTCGTTCACCCACTCTCGTGTCGGCTCGCCGTCCAGGCCACCGCCCCAGTTTTGGCGCGAAAACTGTGGGGGGAGGGGAGTGTGCGGAGCGGAGTGAGTGGGTAAGAGAGAGAGACGCGAAATAGCGCGTGTCAATGAGAGACTGGCATTGGCAGGCGCACGAGCGATTCGACAAAGCAGTGCGTTTCCATATTCAGGATACGTTTTCTAAAGTTTCGAATATGTATACATAACATGTTCGGCACATCAACCTGAAAAACAATTTCTTCGAAATTTGAGAAAAGGACATCCATTCTCTTTCGAAAAGTACACGAGTAAAGAGGAGTGGTTTGTTTTGATCTAATTCAACAAAAGCACATGCATAAAATCTCTTCGCAGCTGACTAAAATTTCAAAACAAACCTGCTCTTTCTGATCGATGAAAAATATAGTATGCACTATAATCGTGTCATACATTTTGTTGCAAGTTACTTGTTGGGATTAACAGTATCCTGAATACTTGAACTCAACATGCTAACAAGAAAACAATTAGAGTTTTAAAACATCGTTCGAAAGAGCAGGTTTGTTTTGAAATTTTAGTCAGCTGCGAAGAGATTTTATGCATGTGCTTTTGTTGAATTAGATCAAAACAAACCACTCCTCTTTACTCGTGTACTTTTCGAAAGAGAATGTCGGTTGCCTTTGTTTAATCACTGGAGATCTTAACTTTTTCGATAAAGAAGTGAAATCTTATAATTATACATGTATAGAAAGACGAGTGTGGAGATGTGCTACACAAGACAAACTACTCTGTCAATCCGTTCAAATCATTGCATTTAACGTTCCTGAAATGTCGGTGGCCTTTGTTTAATCACTGGAGATCTTAACTTTTTCGATAAAGAAGTGAAATCTTATAATTATGCATGTATAGAAAGACGAGTGTGGAGATGTGCTACACAAGACAAACTACTCTGTCAATCCGTTCAAATCATTGCATTTAACGTTCCTGAAATGTCGGTTGCCTTTGTTTAATCACTGGAGATCTTAACTTTTTCGATAAAGAAGTGAAATCTTATAATTATGCATGTATAGAAAGACGAGTGTGGAGATGTGCTACACAAGACAAACTACTCTGTCAATCCGTTCAAATCATTGCATTTAACGTTCCTGAAATGTCGGTTGCCTTTGTTTAATCACTGGAGATCTTAACTTTTTCGATAAAGAAGTGAAATCTTATAATTATGCATGTATAGAAAGACGAGTGTGGAGATGTGCTACACAAGACAAACTACTATGTCAATCTGTTCAAATCATTGCATTTAACGTTCCTGAATTGTCGGTTGCCTTTGTTTAATCACTGGAGATCTTAACTTTTTCGATAAAGAAGTGAAATCTTATAATTATGCATGTATAGAAAGACGAGTGTGGAGATGTGCTACACAAGACAAACTACTCTGTCAATCCGTTCAAATCATTGCATTTAACGTTCCTGAAATGTCGGTGGCCTTTGTTTAATCACTGGAGATCTTAACTTTTTCGATAAAGAAGTGAAATCTTATAATTATGCATGTATAGAAAGACGAGTGTGGAGATGTGCTACACAAGACAAACTACTCTGTCAATCCGTTCAAATCATTGCATTTAACGTTCCCGAAATGTCGGTTGCCTTTGTTTAATCACTGGAGATCTTAACTTTTTCGATAAAGAAGTGAAATCTTATAATTATACATGTATAGAAAGACGAGTGTGGAGATGTGCTACACAAGACAAACTACTCTGTCAATCCGTTCAAATCATTGCATTTAACGTTCCTGAAATGTCGGTGGCCTTTGTTTAATCACTGGAGATCTTAACTTTTTCGATAAAGAAGTGAAATCTTATAATTATGCATGTATAGAAAGACGAGTGTGGAGATGTGCTACACAAGACAAACTACTCTGTCAATCCGTTCAAATCATTGCATTTAACGTTCCTGAAATGTCGGTGGCCTTTGTTTAATCACTGGAGATCTTAACTTTTTCGATAAAGAAGTGAAATCTTATAATTATGCATGTATAGAAAGACGAGTGTGGAGATGTGCTACACAAGACAAACTACTCTGTCAATCCGTTCAAATCATTGCATTTAACGTTCCTGAAATGTCGGTTGCCTTTGTTTAATCACTGGAGATCTTAACTTTTTCGATAAAGAAGTGAAATCTTATAATTATGCATGTATAGAAAGACGAGTGTGGAGATGTGCTACACAAGACAAACTACTATGTCAATCTGTTCAAATCATTGCATTTAACGTTCCTGAAATGTCGGTTGCCTTTGTTTAATCACTGGAGATCTTAACTTTTTCGATAAAGAAGTGAAATCTTATAATTATGCATGTATAGAAAGACGAGTGTGGAGATGTGCTACACAAGACAAACTACTCTGTCAATCCGTTCAAATCATTGCATTTAACGTTCCTGAAATGTCGGTTGCCTTTGTTTAATCACTGGAGATCTTAACTTTTTCGATAAAGAAGTGAATTCTTATAATTATGCATGTATAGAAAGACGAGTGTGGAGATGTGCTACACAAGACAAACTACTCTGTCAATCCGTTCAAATCATTGCATTTAACGTTCCTGAAATGTCGGTTGCCTTTGTTTAATCACTGGAGATCTTAACTTTTTCGATAAAGAAGTGAAATCTTATAATTATGCATGTATAGAAAGACGAGTGTGGAGATGTGCTACACAAGACAAACTACTCTGTCAATCCGTTCAAATCATTGCATTTAACGTTCCCGAAATGTCGGTTGCCTTTGTTTAATCACTGGAGATCTTAACTTTTTCGATAAAGAAGTGAAATCTTATAATTATGCATGTATAGAAAGACGAGTGTGGAGATGTGCTACACAAGACAAACTACTCTGTCAATCCGTTCAAATCATTGCATTTAACGTTCCTGAAATGTCGGTTGCCTTTGTTTAATCACTGGAGATCTTAACTTTTTCGATAAAGAAGTGAAATCTTATAATTATGCATGTATAGAAAGACGAGTGTGGAGATGTGCTACACAAGACAAACTACTCTGTCAATCCGTTCAAATCATTGCATTTAACGTTCCTGAAATGTCGGTTGCCTTTGTTTAATCACTGGAGATCTTAACTTTTTCGATAAAGAAGTGAAATCTTATAATTATGCATGTATAGAAAGACGAGTGTGGAGATGTGCTACACAAGACAAACTACTCTGTCAATCCGTTCAAATCATTGCATTGAACGTTCCTGAAATGTCGGTTGCCTTTGTTTAATCACTGGAGATCTTAACTTTTTCGATAAAGAAGTGAAATCTTATAATTATGCATGTATAGAAAGACGAGTGTGGAGATGTGCTACACAAGACAAACTACTCTGTCAATCCGTTCAAATCATTGCATTTAACGTTCCTGAAATGTCGGTTGCCTTTGTTTAATCACTGGAGATCTTAACTTTTTCGATAAAGAAGTGAAATCTTATAATTATACATGTATAGAAAGACGAGTGTGGAGATGTGCTACACAAGACAAACTACTCTGTCAATCCGTTCAAATCATTGCATTTAACGTTCCTGAAATGTCGGTGGCCTTTGTTTAATCACTGGAGATCTTAACTTTTTCGATAAAGAAGTGAAATCTTATAATTATGCATGTATAGAAAGACGAGTGTGGAGATGTGCTACACAAGACAAACTACTCTGTCAATCCGTTCAAATCATTGCATTTAACGTTCCTGAAATGTCGGTTGCCTTTGTTTAATCACTGGAGATCTTAACTTTTTCGATAAAGAAGTGAAATCTTATAATTATGCATGTATAGAAAGACGAGTGTGGAGATGTGCTACACAAGACAAACTACTCTGTCAATCCGTTCAAATCATTGCATTTAACGTTCCCGAAATGTCGGTTGCCTTTGTTTAATCACTGGAGATCTTAACTTTTTCGATAAAGAAGTGAAATCTTATAATTATACATGTATAGAAAGACGAGTGTGGAGATGTGCTACACAAGACAAACTACTCTGTCAATCCGTTCAAATCATTGCATTTAACGTTCCTGAAATGTCGGTGGCCTTTGTTTAATCACTGGAGATCTTAACTTTTTCGATAAAGAAGTGAAATCTTATAATTATGCATGTATAGAAAGACGAGTGTGGAGATGTGCTACACAAGACAAACTACTCTGTCAATCCGTTCAAATCATTGCATTTAACGTTCCTGAAATGTCGGTTGCCTTTGTTTAATCACTGGAGATCTTAACTTTTTCGATAAAGAAGTGAAATCTTATAATTATGCATGTATAGAAAGACGAGTGTGGAGATGTGCTACACAAGACAAACTACTCTGTCAATCCGTTAAAATCATTGCATTTAACGTTCCTGAAATGTCGGTTGCCTTTGTTTAATCACTGGAGATCTTAACTTTTTTCGATAAAGAAGTGAAATCTTATAATTATGCATGTATAGAAAGACGAGTGTGGAGATGTGCTACACAAGACAAACTACTATGTCAATCTGTTCAAATCATTGCATTTAACGTTCCTGAAATGTCGGTTGCCTTTGTTTAATCACTGGAGATCTTAACTTTTTCGATAAAGAAGTGAAATCTTATAATTATGCATGTATAGAAAGACGAGTGTGGAGATGTGCTACACAAGACAAACTACTCTGTCAATCCGTTCAAATCATTGCATTTAACGTTCCTGAAATGTCGGTTGCCTTTGTTTAATCACTGGAGATCTTAACTTTTTCGATAAAGAAGTGAATTCTTATAATTATGCATGTATAGAAAGACGAGTGTGGAGATGTGCTACACAAGACAAACTACTCTGTCAATCCGTTCAAATCATTGCATTTAACGTTCCTGAAATGTCGGTTGCCTTTGTTTAATCACTGGAGATCTTAACTTTTTCGATAAAGAAGTGAAATCTTATAATTATGCATGTATAGAAAGACGAGTGTGGAGATGTGCTACACAAGACAAACTACTCTGTCAATCCGTTCAAATCATTGCATTTAACGTTCCTGAAATGTCGGTGGCCTTTGTTTAATCACTGGAGATCTTAACTTTTTCGATAAAGAAGTGAAATCTTATAATTATGCATGTATAGAAAGACGAGTGTGGAGATGTGCTACACAAGACAAACTACTCTGTCAATCCGTTCAAATCATTGCATTTAACGTTCCTGAAATGTCGGTTGCCTTTGTTTAATCACTGGAGATCTTAACTTTTTCGATAAAGAAGTGAAATCTTATAATTATGCATGTATAGAAAGACGAGTGTGGAGATGTGCTACACAAGACAAACTACTCTGTCAATCCGTTCAAATCATTGCATTTAACGTTCCTGAAATGTCGGTTGCCTTTGTTTAATCACTGGAGATCTTAACTTTTTCGATAAAGAAGTGAAATCTTATAATTATGCATGTATAGAAAGACGAGTGTGGAGATGTGCTACACAAGACAAACTACTCTGTCAATCCGTTCAAATCATTGCATTTAACGTTCCTGAAACGTCGGTTGCCTTTGTTCAATCACTTGAGATCTTAACTTTTTCGATAAAGAAGTGAAATCTTATAATTATGCATGTATAGAAAGACGAGTGTGGAGATGTGCTACACAAGACAAACTACTCTGTCAATCCGTTCAAATCATTGCATTTAACGTTCCTGAAATGTCGGTTGCCTTTGTTTAATCACTGGAGATCTTAACTTTTTCGATAAAGAAGTGAAATCTTATAATTATGCATGTATAGAAAGACGAGTGTGGAGATGTGCTACACAAGACAAACTACTCTGTCAATCCGTTCAAGTCATTGCATTTAACGTTCCTGAAATGTCGGTTGCCTTTGTTTAATCACTGGAGATCTTAACTTTTTCGATAAAGAAGTGAAATCTTATAATTATGCATGTATAGAAAGACGAGTGTGGAGATGTGCTACACAAGACAAACTACTCTGTCAATCCGTTCAAATCATTGCATTTAACGTTCCTGAAATGTCGGTTGCCTTTGTTTAATCACTGGAGATCTTAACTTTTTCGATAAAGAAGTGAAATCTTATAATTATGCATGTATAGAAAGACGAGTGTGGAGATGTGCTACACAAGACAAACTACTATGTCAATCTGTTCAAATCATTGCATTTAACGTTCCTGAAATGTCGGTTGCCTTTCTTTAATCACTGGAGATCTTAACTTTTTCGATAAAGAAGTGAAATCTTATAATTATGCATGTATAGAAAGACGAGTGTGGAGATGTGCTACACAAGACAAACTACTCTGTCAATCCGTTCAAATCATTGCATTTAACGTTCCTGAAATGTCGGTTGCCTTTGTTTAATCACTGGAGATCTTAACTTTTTCGATAAAGAAGTGAATTCTTATAATTATGCATGTATAGAAAGACGAGTGTGGAGATGTGCTACACAAGACAAACTACTCTGTCAATCCGTTCAAATCATTGCATTTAACGTTCCTGAAATGTCGGTTGCCTTTGTTTAATCACTGGAGATCTTAACTTTTTCGATAAAGAAGTGAAATCTTATAATTATGCATGTATAGAAAGACGAGTGTGGAGATGTGCTACACAAGACAAACTACTCTGTCAATCCGTTCAAATCATCGCATTTAACGTTCCTGAATTGTCGGTTGCCTTTGTTTAATCACTGGAGATCTTAACTTTTTCGATAAAGAAGTGAAATCTTATAATTATGCATGTATAGAAAGACGAGTGTGGAGATGTGCTACACAAGACAAACTACTCTGTCAATCCGTTCAAATCATTGCATTTAACGTTCCTGAAATGTCGGTTGCCTTTGTTTAATCACTGGAGATCTTAACTTTTTCGATAAAGAAGTGAAATCTTATAATTATGCATGTATAGAAAGACGAGTGTGGAGATGTGCTACACAAGACAAACTACTCTGTCAATCCGTTCAAATCATTGCATTTAACGTTCCTGAAATGTCGGTTGCCTTTGTTTAATCACTGGAGATCTTAACTTTTTCGATAAAGAAGTGAAATCTTATAATTATGCATGTATAGAAAGACGAGTGTGGAGATGTGCTACACAAGACAAACTACTCTGTCAATCCGTTCAAATCATTGCATTTAACGTTCCTGAAATGTCGGTTGCCTTTGTTTAATCACTGGAGATCTTAACTTTTTCGATAAAGAAGTGAAATCTTATAATTATGCATGTATAGAAAGACGAGTGTGGAGATGTGCTACACAAGACAAACTACTCTGTCAATCCGTTCAAATCATCGCATTTAACGTTCCTGAATTGTCGGTTGCCTTTGTTTAATCACTGGAGATCTTAACTTTTTCGATAAAGAAGTGAAATCTTATAATTATGCATGTATAGAAAGACGAGTGTGGAGATGTGCTACACAAGACAAACTACTCTGTCAATCCGTTCAAATCTTTGCATTTAACGTTCCTGAAATGTCGGTTGCCTTTGTTTAATCACTGGAGATCTTAACTTTTTCGATAAAGAAGTGAAATCTTATAATTATGCATGTATAGAAAGACGAGTGTGGAGATGTGCTACACAAGACAAACTACTCTGTCAATCCGTTCAAATCATTGCATTAAACGTTCCTGAAATGTCGGTTGCCTTTGTTTAATCACTGGAGATCTTAACTTTTTCGATAAAGAAGTGAAATCTTATAATTATGCATGTATAGAAAGACGAGTGGGGAGATGTGCTACACAAGACAAACTACTCTGTCAATCCGTTCAAATCATTGCATTTAACGTTCCTGAAATGTCGGTTGCCTTTGTTTAATCACTGGAGATCTTAACTTTTTCGATAAAGAAGTGAAATCTTATAATTATGCATGTATAGAAAGACGAGTGTGGAGATGTGCTACACAAGACAAACTACTCTGTCAATCCGTTCAAATCATTGCATTTAACGTTCCTGAAATGTCGGTTGCCTTTGTTTAATCACTGGAGATCTTAACTTTTTCGATAAAGAAGTGAAATCTTATAATTATGCATGTATAGAAAGACGAGTGTGGAGATGTGCTACACAAGACAAACTACTCTGTCAATCCGTTCAAATCATTGCATTCTCTTTCGAAAAGTACACGAGTAAAGAGGAGTGGTTTGTTTTGATCTAATTCAACAAAAGCACATGCATAAAATCTCTTCGCAGCTGACTAAAATTTCAAAACAAACCTGCTCTTTCGAACGATGTTTTAAAACTCTAATTGTTTTCTTGTTAGCATGTTGAGTTCAGGTATTCAGGATACTCTTAATCCCAACAAGTAACTTGCAACAAAATGTATGACACGATTATAGTGCATACTATATTTTTCATCGATCAGAAAGAGCAGGTTTGTTTTGAAATTTTAGTCAGCTGCGAAGAGATTTTATGCATGTGCTTTTGTTGAATTAGATCAAAACAAACCACTCCTCTTTACTCGTGTACTTTTCGAAAGAGAATGGATGTCCTTTTCTCAAATTTCGAAGAAATTGTTTTTCAGGTTGATGTGCCGAACATGTTATGTATACATATTCGAAACTTTAGAAAACGTATCCTGAATATGGAAACGCACTGCTTTGTCGAATCGCTCGTGCGCCTGCCAATGCCAGTCTCTCATTGACACGCGCTATTTCGCGTCTCTCTCTCTTACCCACTCACTCCGCTCCGCACACTCCCCTCCCCCCACAGTTTTCGCGCCAAAACTGGGGCGGTGGCCTGGACGGCGAGCCGACACGAGAGTGGGTGAACGAAGGGCGGGGCATGCGCTCAGCCAATCAGAGTGCGCACGCAAGAGAGCCGAGCGACCAATGAGCGCAAAGTGCAGTGGGCGGAGCTTACGTGATGCACACCGTCGTCGCCGCCGCCGCCGTCGTAAACACGTTTAGTGGCAAAGCGGGAGAGAGCAAGAGAGGGCGGTTTTTGGATGCCGCAACCGATATTGGTTTCACGAATCATACTCATAGGTCTTACAAAGTGATATTCTAACAAATAACGCACACTAATTAAGTATATTGTATTAGAATAGAGAAATCGTGTGTGCCTTGGGAGTGGCGTGTTGCGCGCGTCACAGCTCAAAACAAACGGGCGCCGCTGCGCGCCGCCCCTAATTTAACGTTCCTGAAATGTCGGTTGCCTTTGTTTAATCACTGGAGATCTTAACTTTTTCGATAAAGAAGTGAAATCTTATAATTATGCATGTATAGAAAGACGAGTGTGGAGATGTGCTACACAAGACAAACTACTCTGTCAATCCGTTCAAATCATTGCATTTAACGTTCCTGAAATGTCGGTTGCCTTTGTTTAATCACTGGAGATCTTAACTTTTTCGATAAAGAAGTGAAATCTTATAATTATGCATGTATAGAAAGACGAGTGTGGAGATGTGCTACACAAGACAAACTACTCTGTCAATCCGTTCAAATCATTGCATTTAACGTTCCTGAAATGTCGGTTGCCTTTGTTTAATCACTGGAGATCTTAACTTTTTCGATAAAGAAGTGAAATCTTATAATTATGCATGTATAGAAAGACGAGTGTGGAGATGTGCTACACAAGACAAACTACTCTGTCAATCCGTTCAAATCATTGCATTTAACGTTCCTGAAATGTCGGTTGCCTTTGTTCAATCACTGGAGATCTTAACTTTTTCGATAAAGAAGTGAAATCTTATAATTATGCATGTATAGAAAGACGAGTGTGGAGATGTGCTACACAAGACAAACTACTCTGTCAATCCGTTCAAATCATTGCATTCAGCGTTCCTGAAATGTCGGTTGCCTTTGTTTAATCACTGGAGATCTTAACTTTTTCGATAAAGAAGTGAAATCTTATAATTATGCATGTATAGAAAGACGAGTGTGGAGATGTGCTACACAAGACAAACTACTCTGTCAATCCGTTCAAATCATTGCATTTAACGTTCCTGAAATGTCGGTTGCCTTTGTTTAATCACTGGAGATCTTAACTTTTTCGATAAAGAAGTGAAATCTTATAATCATGCATGTATAGAAAGACGAGTGTGGAGATGTGCTACACAAGACAAACTACTCTGTCAATCCGT
The DNA here is from genome assembly GCA_963966185.1 of Rhabditoides inermis. Lineage (NCBI taxonomy): Eukaryota > Metazoa > Nematoda > Chromadorea > Rhabditida > Rhabditidae > Rhabditoides > Rhabditoides inermis. The sequence continues at coordinate 394,913 of CAWZYM010000367.1, read as the reverse complement.
TCAAATCATTGCATTTAACGTTCCTGAAATGTCGGTTGCCTTTGTTTAATCACTGGAGATCTTAACTTTTTCGATAAAGAAGTGAAATCTTATAATTATGCATGTATAGAAAGACGAGTGTGGAGATGTGCTACACAAGACAAACTACTCTGTCAATCCGTTCAAATCATTGCATTTAACGTTCCTGAAATGTCGGTTGCCTTTGTTTAATCACTGGAGATCTTAACTTTTTCGATAAAGAAGTGAAATCTTATAATTATGCATGTATAGAAAGTAGTGTTGGGTCGATTAATCGACTTTCGATTAATTTTCGATTAATCAGCTCGATTAATCGATTAATCGGTCGATTAATCGAATAATCGAACATGTTTCGATTAACGATTAATCGTTGATCGATTAATCGAAACAAATTCGATTAACGATTATTCGTTATTCGATTAATCGAAACAATCTCGATTAAATCGAAAGTATATTTCTTAATTTCGGTACAGTTTTCGTTTCCTAGAGCGTTGTATGAGTTTAAATAAGCCACATTTTCTCAGAAATGAACTGTTTATGGTAACTGTTCACATCAAGCTACGGGAAAATGATTGGAAATTAATCATTAATCGATTAATCGACAAAAGTTCGATAAACGATTAATCGTTAATCGATTGATCGACATTTTCTCGATTAACGATTAATCGATTGATCGTTAATCGAAGGTTTCGATTAATTTTTCGATTAATCGTTAATCAATAATCGAACATTACTTAATCGACCCAACACTAATAGAAAGACGAGTGTGGAGATGTGCTACACAAGACAAACTACTCTGTCAATCCGTTCAAATCATTGCATTTAACGTTCCTGAAATGTCGGTTGCCTTTGTTTAATCACTGGAGATCTTAACTTTTTCGATAAAGAAGTGAAATCTTATAATTATGCATGTATAGAAAGACGAGTGTGGAGATGTGCTACACAAGACAAACTACTCTGTCAATCCGTTCAAATCATCGCATTTAACGTTCCTGAAATGTCGGTTGCCTTTGTTTAATCACTGGAGATCTTAACTTTTTCGATAAAGAAGTGAAATCTTATAATTATGCATGTATAGAAAGACGAGTGTGGAGATGTGCTACACAAGACAAACTACTCTGTCAATCCGTTCAAATCATTGCATTTAACGTTCCTGAAATGTCGGTTGCCTTTGTTCAATCACTGGAGATCTTAACTTTTTCGATAAAGAAGTGAAATCTTATAATTATGCATGTATAGAAAGACGAGTGTGGAGATGTGCTACACAAGACAAACTACTCTGTCCATCCGTTCAAATCATTGCATTCAGCGTTCCTGAAATGTCGGTTGCCTTTGTTTAATCACTGGAGATCTTAACTTTTTCGATAAAGAAGTGAAATCTTATAATTATGCATGTATAGAAAGACGAGTGTGGAGATGTGCTACACAAGACAAACTACTCTGTCAATCCGTTCAAATCATTGCATTTAACGTTCCTGAAATGTCGGTTGCCTTTGTTTAATCACTGGAGATCTTAACTTTTTCGATAAAGAAGTGAAATCTTATAATCATGCATGTATAGAAAGACGAGTGTGGAGATGTGCTACACAAGACAAACTACTCTGTCAATCCGTTCAAATCATTGCATTTAACGTTCCTGAAATGTCGGTTGCCTTTGTTTAATCACTGGAGATCTTAACTTTTTCGATAAAGAAGTGAAATCTTATAATTATGCATGTATAGAAAGACGAGTGTGGAGATGTGCTACACAAGACAAACTACTCTGTCAATCCGTTCAAATCATTGCATTTAACGTTCCTGAAATGTCGGTTGCCTTTGTTTAATCACTGGAGATCTTAACTTTTTCGATAAAGAAGTGAAATCTTATAATTATGCATGTATAGAAAGACGAGTGTGGAGATGTGCTACACAAGACAAACTACTCTGTCAATCCGTTCAAATCATTGCATTTAACGTACCTGAAATGTCGGTTGCCTTTGTTTAATCACTGGAGATCTTAACTTTTTCGATAAAGAAGTGAAATCTTATAATTATGCATGTATAGAAAGACGAGTGTGGAGATGTGCTACACAAGACAAACTACTCTGTCAATCCGTTCAAATCATTGCATTTAACGTTCCTGAAATGTCGGTTGCCTTTGTTTAATCACTGGAGATCTTAACTTTTTCGATAAAGAAGTGAAATCTTATAATTATGCATGTATAGAAAGTAGTGTTGGGTCGATTAATCGACTTTCGATTAATTTTCGATTAATCAGCTCGATTAATCGATTAATCGGTCGATTAATCGAATAATCGAACATGTTTCGATTAACGATTAATCGTTGATCGATTAATCGAAACAAATTCGATTAACGATTATTCGTTATTCGATTAATCGAAACAATCTCGATTAAATCGAAAGTATATTTCTTAATTTCGGTACAGTTTTCGTTTCCTAGAGCGTTGTATGAGTTTAAATAAGCCACATTTTCTCAGAAATGAACTGTTTATGGTAACTGTTCACATCAAGCTACGGGAAAATGATTGGAAATTAATCATTAATCGATTAATCGACAAAAGTTCGATAAACGATTAATCGTTAATCGATTGATCGACATTTTCTCGATTAACGATTAATCGATTAATCGTTAATCGAAGGTTTCGATTAATTTTTCGATTAATCGTTAATCAATAATCGAACATTACTTAATCGACCCAACACTAATAGAAAGACGAGTGTGGAGATGTGCTACACAAGACAAACTACTCTGTCAATCCGTTCAAATCATTGCATTTAACGTTCCTGAAATGTCGGTTGCCTTTGTTTAATCACTGGAGATCTTAACTTTTTCGATAAAGAAGTGAAATCTTATAATTATGCATGTATAGAAAGACGAGTGTGGAGATGTGCTACACAAGACAAACTACTCTGTCAATCCGTTCAAATCATCGCATTTAACGTTCCTGAAATGTCGGTTGCCTTTGTTTAATCACTGGAGATCTTAACTTTTTCGATAAAGAAGTGAAATCTTATAATTATGCATGTATAGAAAGACGAGTGTGGAGATGTGCTACACAAGACAAACTACTCTGTCAATCCGTTCAAATCATTGCATTTAACGTTCCTGAAATGTCGGTTGCCTTTGTTTAATCACTGGAGATCTTAACTTTTTCGATAAAGAAGTGAAATCTTATAATTATGCATGTATAGAAAGACGAGTGTGGAGATGTGCTACACAAGACAAACTACTCTGTCAATCCGTTCAAATCATTGCATTTAACGTTCCTGAAATGTCGGTTGCCTTTGTTTAATCACTGGAGATCTTAACTTTTTCGATAAAGAAGTGAAATCTTATAATTATGCATGTATAGAAAGACGAGTGTGGAGATGTGCTACACAAGACAAACTACTCTGTCAATCCGTTCAAATCATTGCATTTAACGTTCTTGAAATGTCGGTTGCCTTTGTTTAATCACTGGAGATCTTAACTTTTTCGATAAAGAAGTGAAATCTTATAATTATGCATGTATAGAAAGACGAGTGTGGAGATGTGCTACACAAGACAAACTACTCTGTCAATCCGTTCAAATCATTGCATTTAACGTTCCTGAAATGTCGGTTGCCTTTGTTTAATCACTGGAGATCTTAACTTTTTCGATAAAGAAGTGAAATCTTATAATTATGCATGTATAGAAAGACGAGTGTGGAGATGTGCTACACAAGACAAACTACTCTGTCAATCCGTTCAAATCATTGCATTTAACGTTCCTGAAATGTCGGTTGCCTTTGTTTAATCACTGGAGATCTTAACTTTTTCGATAAAGAAGTGAAATCTTATAATTATGCATGTATAGAAAGACGAGTGTGGAGATGTGCTACACAAGACAAACTACTCTGTCAATCCGTTCAAATCATTGCATTTAACGTTCCTGAAATGTCGGTTGCCTTTGTTTAATCACTGGAGATCTTAACTTTTTCGATAAAGAAGTGAAATCTTATAATTATGCATGTATAGAAAGACGAGTGTGGAGATGTGCTACACAAGACAAACTACTCTGTCAATCCGTTCAAATCATCGCATTTAACGTTCCTGAATTGTCGGTTGCCTTTGTTTAATCACTGGAGATCTTAACTTTTTCGATAAAGAAGTGAAATCTTATAATTATGCATGTATAGAAAGACGAGTGTGGAGATGTGCTACACAAGACAAACTACTCTGTCAATCCGTTCAAATCATTGCATTTAACGTTCCTGAAATGTCGGTTGCCTTTGTTTAATCACTGGAGATCTTAACTTTTTCGATAAAGAAGTGAAATCTTATAATTATGCATGTATAGAAAGACGAGTGTGGAGATGTGCTACACAAGACAAACTACTCTGTCAATCCGTTCAAATCATTGCATTTAACGTTCCTGAAATGTCGGTTGCCTTTGTTTAATCACTGGAGATCTTAACTTTTTCGATAAAGAAGTGAAATCTTATAATTATGCATGTATAGAAAGACGAGTGTGGAGATGTGCTACACAAGACAAACTACTCTGTCAATCCGTTCAAATCATTGCATTTAACGTTCCTGAAATGTCGGTTGCCTTTGTTTAATCACTGGAGATCTTAACTTTTTCGATAAAGAAGTGAAATCTTATAATTATGCATGTATAGAAAGACGAGTGTGGAGATGTGCTACACAAGACAAACTACTCTGTCAATCCGTTCAAATCATCGCATTTAACGTTCCTGAATTGTCGGTTGCCTTTGTTTAATCACTGGAGATCTTAACTTTTTCGATAAAGAAGTGAAATCTTATAATTATGCATGTATAGAAAGACGAGTGTGGAGATGTGCTACACAAGACAAACTACTCTGTCAATCCGTTCAAATCTTTGCATTTAACGTTCCTGAAATGTCGGTTGCCTTTGTTTAATCACTGGAGATCTTAACTTTTTCGATAAAGAAGTGAAATCTTATAATTATGCATGTATAGAAAGACGAGTGTGGAGATGTGCTACACAAGACAAACTACTCTGTCAATCCGTTCAAATCATTGCATTTAACGTTCCTGAAATGTCGGTTGCCTTTGTTTAATCACTGGAGATCTTAACTTTTTCGATAAAGAAGTGAAATCTTATAATTATGCATGTATAGAAAGACGAGTGTGGAGATGTGCTACACAAGACAAACTACTCTGTCAATCCGTTCAAATCATTGCATTTAACGTTCCTGAAATGTCGGTTGCCTTTGTTTAATCACTGGAGATCTTAACTTTTTCGATAAAGAAGTGAAATCTTATAATTATGCATGTATAGAAAGACGAGTGTGGAGATGTGCTACACAAGACAAACTACTCTGTCAATCCGTTCAAATCATTGCATTTAACGTTCCTGAAATGTCGGTTGCCTTTGTTTAATCACTGGAGATCTTAACTTTTTCGATAAAGAAGTGAAATCTTATAATTATGCATGTATAGAAAGACGAGTGTGGAGATGTGCTACACAAGACAAACTACTCTGTCAATCCGTTCAAATCATTGCATTTAACGTTCCTGAAATGTCGGTTGCCTTTGTTTAATCACTGGAGATCTTAACTTTTTCGATAAAGAAGTGAAATCTTATAATTATGCATGTATAGAAAGACGAGTGTGGAGATGTGCTACACAAGACAAACTACTCTGTCAATCCGTTCAAATCATTGCATTTAACGTTCCTGAAATGTCGGTTGCCTTTGTTTAATCACTGGAGATCTTAACTTTTTCGATAAAGAAGTGAAATCTTATAATTATGCATGTATAGAAAGACGAGTGTGGAGATGTGCTACACAAGACAAACTACTCTGTCAATCCGTTCAAATCATTGCATTTAACGTTCCTGAAATGTCGGTTGCCTTTGTTTAATCACTGGAGATCTTAACTTTTTCGATAAAGAAGTGAAATCTTATAATTATGCATGTATAGAAAGACGAGTGTGGAGATGTGCTACACAAGACAAACTACTCTGTCAATCCGTTCTAAATCATCGCATTTAACGTTCCTGAATTGTCGGTTGCCTTTGTTTAATCACTGGAGATCTTAACTTTTTCGATAAAGAAGTGAAATCTTATAATTATGCATGTATAGAAAGACGAGTGTGGAGATGTGCTACACAAGACAAACTACTCTGTCAATCCGTTCAAATCATTGCATTTAACGTTCCTGAAATGTCGGTTGCCTTTGTTTAATCACTGGAGATCTTAACTTTTTCGATAAAGAAGTGAAATCTTATAATTATGCATGTATAGAAAGACGAGTGTGGAGATGTGCTACACAAGACAAACTACTCTGTCAATCCGTTCAAATCATTGCATTTAACGTTCCTGAAATGTCGGTTGCCTTTGTTTATTCACTGGAGATCTTAACTTTTTCGATAAAGAAGTGAAATCTTATAATTATGCATGTATAGAAAGACGAGTGTGGAGATGTGCTACACAAGACAAACTACTCTGTCAATCCGTTCAAATCATTCCATTTAACGTTCCTGAAATGTCGGTTGTCTTTGTTCAATCACTGGAGATCTTAACTTTTTCGATAAAGAAGTGAAATCTTATAATTATGCATGTATAGAAAGACGAGTGTGGAGATGTGCTACACAAGACAAACTACTCTGTCAATCCGTTCAAATCATTGCATTTAACGTTCCTGAAATGTCGGTTGCCTTTGTTTAATCACTGGAGATCTTAACTTTTTCGATAAAGAAGTGAAATCTTATAATTATGCATGTATAGAAAGACGAGTGTGGAGATGTGCTACACAAGACAAACTACTCTGTCAATCCGTTCAAATCATTGCATTTAACGTTCCTGAAATGTCGGTTGCCTTTGTTCAATCACTGGAGATCTTAACTTTTTCGATAAAGAAGTGAAATCTTATAATTATGCATGTATAGAAAGACGAGTGTGGAGATGTGCTACACAAGACAAACTACTCTGTCAATCCGTTCAAATCATTGCATTTAACGTTCCTGAAATGTCGGTTGCCTTTGTTCAATCACTGGAGATCTTAATTTTTTCGATAAAGAAGTGAAATCTTATAATTATGCATGTATAGAAAGTAGTGTTGGGTCGATTAATCGACTTTCGAATAATTTTCGATTAATCAGCTCGATTAATCGATTAATCGGTCGATTAATCGAATAATCGAACATGTTTCGATTAACGATTAATCGTTGATCGATTAATCGAAACAAATTCGATTAACGATTAATCGTTATTCGATTAATCGAAACAATCTCGATTAAATCGAAAGTATATTTCTTAATTTCGGTACAGTTTTCGTTTCCTAGAGCGTTGTATGAGTTTAAATAAGCCACATTTTCTCAGAAATGAACTGTTTATGGTAACTGTTCACATCAAGCTACGGGAAAATGATTGGAAATTAATCATTAATCGATTAATCGACAAAAGTACGATAAACGATTAATCGTTAATCGATTGATCGACATTTTCTCGATTAACGATTAATCGATTAATCGTTAATCGAAGGTTTCGATTAATTTTTCGATTAATCGTTAATCAATAATCGAACATTACTTAATCGACCCAACACTAATAGAAAGACGAGTGTGGAGATGTGCTACACAAGACAAACTACTCTGTCAATCCGTTCAAATCATTGCATTTAACGTTCCTGAAATGTCGGTTGCCTTTGTTTAATCACTGGAGATCTTAACTTTTTCGATAAAGAAGTGAAATCTTATAATTATGCATGTATAGAAAGACGAGTGTGGAGATGTGCTACACAAGACAAACTACTCTGTCAATCCGTTCAAATCATCGCATTTAACGTTCCTGAAATGTCGGTTGCCTTTGTTTAATCACTGGAGATCTTAACTTTTTCGATAAAGAAGTGAAATCTTATAATTATGCATGTATAGAAAGACGAGTGTGGAGATGTGCTACACAAGACAAACTACTCTGTCAATCCGTTCAAATCATTGCATTTAACGTTCCTGAAATGTCGGTTGCCTTTGTTTAATCACTGGAGATCTTAACTTTTTCGATAAAGAAGTGAAATCTTATAATTATGCATGTATAGAAAGACGAGTGTGGAGATGTGCTACACAAGACAAACTACTCTGTCAATCCGTTCAAATCATTGCATTTAACGTTCCTGAAATGTCGGTTGCCTTTGTTTAATCACTGGAGATCTTAACTTTTTCGATAAAGAAGTGAAATCTTATAATTATGCATGTATAGAAAGACGAGTGTGGAGATGTGCTACACAAGACAAACTACTCTGTCAATCCGTTCAAATCATTGCATTTAACGTTCTTGAAATGTCGGTTGCCTTTGTTTAATCGCTGGAGATCTTAACTTTTTCGATAAAGAAGTGAAATCTTATAATTATGCATGTATAGTTTCCCTCGCGTTTCTCATTCCCTCGCGTTTTTCATTCCCTCGCGTTTCTCATTCCCTCGCGTTTCTCATTCCCTCGCGTTTCTCGCTAGAGAGCGGTTGCCCTATTCGCCCCTCTCTCGCGCTGCTGCCGTATTGATCGCCCCCTGATCTACCGCAGCTTCACGCCAACTTGGCCCAGTGGATACGTTTTGAAACTGGGCCCGTACAGTGAGTCGGGTTAGCTGCTTCTCTCTCTCTCGCGCGCTTCCCTTTTCTCACTTTCTCACTCTTTTGGGTGGTTTTTGTATGGAGTAAAAGCCACCCAAACCAGGTACTGCCATGGATTCTTCTCAGTTCTCTTTCTTCTCTCGCATGCTCGAGCAGCAGAATCTCCTGATTGAGCAGCACGGCAAGCTCATCGCCAACCAGAGCAAGCAGCTGGAGTGAGCTGGAGGCTATTCAAGAGACTGTGTCGCAAAACACCGCGGCCCTGTCTCGTCTGCTGGCAGCAATCGACTCGCCCCCTGCCGCCCGCTCGCCCCATATTCCCACGCTCACCTACTCGAGTGTGGCACGCGTGATGCACTCGGAGTCGGCTCGCTCCGTGTTCCTCGACAAGGCGACTCGCGCCGTTATCGTCGGTAGGGAGGAGAAGAAGACTGACGAGGAGACCTCCAAGGACGACTTCCTCTTCATCGGGGAGCTTGTCCGCGCCACCGGTGACGAGGAGCTGATCCAACTGTACGGCCAGAGGAAGATCTCGTGCCACCGCCACCCCGCTGTCCGACCGCCCAAGGGAAACCGCATCATCAAGGTCCAGCTGGAGACGAGCCAGCTCCGAGATCGTCTTCTTGCGGGCATTTACTCGCACAGGTGGAGCGCGCTGGAGAACGTACAGTTTCGCTACGCTCGCCGAGACTACACCGAGGAAGAACTGGCAGAAGACCGGGCCCTGCGGGGGCAGGCCAAGTCCCTCAATGAGTCTGCCGGCAAGGTCGCCTTCGTCGTCCGCGACTGCCGACTCGTCAAGCTGCGTGTCCCCCGCGAGTTCAAGGATCACACGTCGCCTTCCGCAGCCCCGCCTCCTTTGCCACTCGTCTCTGAGTTCGTGCCGCCCACCGTCCCCGCCTCCAGGAGGAGCCGTGTCACCGCTGTCACCACTGCCTCTGCGCGCTCGCAGTCTCGCGCGTCTCGCTCTCGTGCCGCTTCCTGTTCCACTGCGCGTTCTCTCTCTTCTACTCGCGGGTCTAAACGGGTTGCTGACGAGTCTGCCGGAGGCACTTTCCAGGAGCCGAAGCGGGTCGCCGGGGACGCTGCCGCTTCCTCTTCTGCCGCAGACACTGCCGTGACGATGGACGTGTCCGCCGTCTCCTAGGGAGCTCGCCAGGCCCCAGATCAATCTCCTCTCTATGCGCAGGTGGCTCCCCCTTTTGTAGATTCTGTAGATTGTGATTGTGATACTGTAAATTGTCATAATGTTGATTCTGGTAGCTCTGTCCGTATTCCGTTTTCGAAGGTTCTGTTAATTAACGTGCGCTCGGTCAAAAACAAGCTATATGAACTCGAACTTCTTCTAAACACCGAAAAGCCCATGATTGTTATACTGACCGAAACCTGGCTCAGCCCTCACGAATCAATCGCTTCACTCTCACTGGGTGGTCGATATTCCATTTTGCGTTCCGATAGGCTCACTCATGCAGGGGGTGTAATGGCGTTGTATCAATCAAATATTTCTATTAAGCTAATCAGGTCAACATCGATCAACAATCTCTCCGAAATTCTCTCATTTGATGTTTTCCCTTCTGACAATTTGCACTTAGATAGACCAATACGCTTCATTGCTTGCTACCGTACGCCCGGCTCCACTCCCGAAATTAAACGAACAGGGTTCCAGCTCATTTCTGAATTAGACTCACTTATTGACTCCGAAAACAGGTCACATATTGTTTTAGGCGATTTTAATGCGCCTTCAATCGATTGGAAATGCGGTCGTGCTTTTGACTCCTTTGACAAATCGCTCTTGGATTTCGCTTGCTTACACTCAATGTTTCAAACGGTAAACAAACCTACCATGGTTAAACGTACCGGCATAAAATCAAATATTCTCGATATAATACTTGTCGACAATTCCTCTCTTGTAACTAGTACACGCATACTTCATCGCTTCAGTACCTGCGATCATCTGCCAGTTGAATTCATATTGCGCGTCGAAGACATGTCTGCACACCACAAACCTGATCTCGTACGAAACTATAGAAATGTAAACTGGGATACCATTAACAATGCTATTGATTCTATTCGCTGGACGCGTGTTTTTATTGGCCAAACAGTTGAACAAGCTGCATCCAAGTTTTACGAAATCATACATGACATAATTGATGCTCACATTCCGCTTGTCGCTCCAGCTAACAAACGCCCCCGCCCATTACCTCGTTATCTAACTAAGCTGAAGCGACAAGCCAATAAACTTTCATCAACGAGACCCCACTCCATCGATTCTAATAGGTCACAGCGTCGCCTACGTAAAGCAATAGTTTCTTGGAATTGCAAGCGTGAATCTAAATTGATCGTTAATGGCAATAAATCAGCTTTCTATCGTGATGTTCGAAATAAAATGCATCCCGATGGTGGCATCGGCGCAATTTGTCACGATGATATTTTCATTCACAATGCGCTGGACAAATGTGAGATCTTTGCTGACTATTTTGAATCAGTTTATCGCGATTCCATCACACCACCTGGTGCTGACTTGCCTAAACTACCACATTCACTTGATATGATTGACATTACCCTTCTCGAAGTTCATAAAATCATTTCCAAACTCGATTCCAAATATAACACTTCTCCAGATGGTATTAACAACGTGTTTCTGAAACGTACGGCAACTTCCATATCGGTTCCATTGACGATTCTTTTTGCAATGTCCATGTCTGTCAGAGAAATCCCATCTATTTGGAAAGAAGCTTGGGTGAAACCATTATTCAAAAAAGGCGCACGTGAATCTGTCTCAAACTACAGACCGATTTCTCTCACATGTAGCATCTCTAAAGTTATGGAAAGAATATGCGTTCAGCAGATTACAAAATACTTAGAAAAGCACAACCTACTCTCCAAAAAACAATTTGGTTTTCGCAAAAATCGATCCACTAATGCACAACTAATTGAATGTCATATGAATTGGTGCAAGCATATTTCATCTGGTTCCGTAATAGATTGCATCTATTTCGACTTTAAAAAAGCATTTGATACCATCAACCATGACCTTCTTTTCAAGAAACTTGACGCTATCGGTATTCGCGGTAATGCTCTTGGCTGGATAATTGAATTTCTCAAAAATCGCAAGCAATCTGTTATGATTGGATCTAAGCGTTCCTCACCGCGCACTGTTAATTGTGGCGTTCCACAAGGTTCGTGTCTTGGACCCTTGCTGTTCAACATTTTCATAGATAACATTCCTGATAATTTACCAGATGGCGTTTATTATGCGCTTTATGCAGACGATTTGAAAATTTACTTTCCTTTTGATTTTACCAGTACTTCTGCGAAGTCTATTTTCCAAAAAGCCATTGACATAGTCGCAGCATGGTCAGCTTCATGGGGACTTCAGATATCCACTGAGAAAACTCAAATATTGCATGTAGGCAAGCGGAATCCAAAGCACACTTATATCGTCCACGACTCAACTCTCAAACCAGTAGATTCTGCAAAGGATCTTGGTATTCTCATGAGTAATAACTTATTGTTCCGTGATCATTTCAAACAAATAATTCAACAAACTCTGTATTCTATAAATGATTTTTTTCGGACATACAAAACACGAAATCCCACACTACTGATCACCGCATACACAACCTATTTTCGCTGTAAATTAGAATATTGCACTGAGCTCTGGAACCCTACTGATGTTGCTTCTGTAAACCTAATTGAGAGCATACAACGCTATTATACTCGTCGTGTGTGTCAGCGTATCGGGCGCAGCCTATCATATCCTCAACGCCTTGAGCTTTTCAATCTTCAAACTCTCGAAAATAGACGATTCTTGAATGATGTCACATACATTCACAAAGTAATCCACTCGAAAACTATATTGGACTATCATGGTCTTTTTGCAATTATTCCATCTCGTACTCGTGGCTCTCATGAATTTAGAATTGTTCCATCATTTGATCACACAGGCCGTACCAGCACTTTTTTAAGCAGAACCTTCGCAATATGGAATGCGCTTTCTCGTGACCTAATCTCCATCAATGATCCCTCTATCTTCAAATCACAACTCTCTACATTAGATCTCATGCCACCTAGCAAATTGCGCAACCTATAGAGAGCTCTCCCCCCACTTCCTTTTCCATGTAATACTATGTGATTATGTTCGTGTTCAATATCATTGAAACCCCGTTTATACCTGCCGTTTGTATTGCTCACTTTTTGTTTATAATTGCGTTTTTTTTTTCCATGTTATCGGTAATAAACCTATCTATGTATAGAAAGACGAGTGTGGAGATGTGCTACACAAGACAAACTACTCTGTCAATCCGTTCAAATCATTGCATTTAACGTTCCTGAAATGTCGGTTGCCTTTGTTTAATCACTGGAGATCTTAACTTTTTCGATAAAGAAGTGAAATCTTATAATTATGCATGTATAGAAAGACGAGTGTGGAGATGTGCTACACAAGACAAACTACTCTGTCAATCCGTTCAAATCATTGCATTTAACGTTCCTGAAATGTCGGTTGCCTTTGTTTAATCACTGGAGATCTTAACTTTTTCGATAAAGAAGTGAAATCTTATAATTATGCATGTATAGAAAGACGAGTGTGGAGATGTGCTACACAAGACAAACTACTCTGTCAATCCGTTCAAATCATTGCATTTAACGTTCCTGAAATGTCGGTTGCCTTTGTTTAATCACTAGAGATCTTAACTTTTTCGATAAAGAAGTGAAATCTTATAATTATGCATGTATAGAAAGACGAGTGTGGAGATGTGCTACACAAGACAAACTACTCTGTCAATCCGTTCAAATCATTGCATTTAACGTTCCTGAAATGTCGGTTGCCTTTGTTTAATCACTGGAGATCTTAACTTTTTCGATAAAGAAGTGAAATCTTATAATTATGCATGTATAGAAAGACGAGTGTGGAGATGTGCTACACAAGACAAACTACTCTGTCAATCCGTTCAAATCATCGCATTTAACGTTCCTGAAATGTCGGTTGCCTATGTTTAATCACTGGAGATCTTAACTTTTTCGATAAAGAAGTGAAATCTTATAATTATGCATGTATAGAAAGACGAGTGTGGAGATGTGCTACACAAGACAAACTACTCTGTCAATCCGTTCAAATCATTGCATTTAACGTTCCTGAAATGTCGGTTGCCTTTGTTTAATCACTGGAGATCTTAACTTTTTCGATAAAGAAGTGAAATCTTATAATTATGCATGTATAGAAAGACGAGTGTGGAGATGTGCTACACAAGACAAACTACTCTGTCAATCCGTTCAAATCATTGCATTTAACGTTCCTGAAATGTCGGTTGCCTTTGTTTAATCACTGGAGATCTTAACTTTTTCGATAAAGAAGTGAAATCTTATAATTATGCATGTATAGAAAGACGAGTGTGGAGATGTGCTACACAAGACAAACTACTCTGTCAATCCGTTCAAATCATTGCATTTAACGTTCCTGAAATGTCGGTTGCCTTTGTTTATTCACTGGAGATCTTAACTTTTTCGATAAAGAAGTGAAATCTTATAATTATGCATGTATAGAAAGACGAGTGTGGAGATGTGCTACACAAGACAAACTACTCTGTCAATCCGTTCAAATCATTGCATTTAACGTTCCTGAAATGTCGGTTGTCTTTGTTCAATCACTGGAGATCTTAACTTTTTCGATAAAGAAGTGAAATCTTATAATTATGCATGTATAGAAAGACGAGTGTGGAGATGTGCTACACAAGACAAACTACTCTGTCAATCCGTTCAAATCATTGCATTTAACGTTCCTGAAATGTCGGTTGCCTTTGTTTAATCACTGGAGATCTTAACTTTTTCGATAAAGAAGTGAAATCTTATAATTATGCATGTATAGAAAGACGAGTGTGGAGATGTGCTACACAAGACAAACTACTCTGTCAATCCGTTCAAATCATTGCATTTAACGTTCCTGAAATGTCGGTTGCCTTTGTTCAATCACTGGAGATCTTAACTTTTTCGATAAAGAAGTGAAATCTTATAATTATGCATGTATAGAAAGACGAGTGTGGAGATGTGCTACACAAGACAAACTACTCTGTCAATCCGTTCAAATCATTGCATTTAACGTTCCTGAAATGTCGGTTGCCTTTGTTCAATCACTGGAGATCTTAATTTTTTCGATAAAGAAGTGAAATCTTATAATTATGCATGTATAGAAAGTAGTGTTGGGTCGATTAATCGACTTTCGATTAATTTTCGATTAATCAGCTCGATTAATCGATTAATCGGTCGATTAATCGAATAATCGAACATGTTTCGATTAACGATTAATCGTTGATCGATTAATCGAAACAAATTCGATTAACGATTAATCGTTATTCGATTAATCGAAACAATCTCGATTAAATCGAAAGTATATTTCTTAATTTCGGTACAGTTTTCGTTTCCTAGAGCGTTGTATGAGTTTAAATAAGCCACATTTTCTCAGAAATGAACTGTTTATGGTAACTGTTCACATCAAGCTACGGGAAAATGATTGGAAATTAATCATTAATCGATTAATCGACAAAAGTTCGATAAACGATTAATCGTTAATCGATTGATCGACATTTTCTCGATTAACGATTAATCGATTAATCGTTAATCGAAGGTTTCGATTAATTTTTCGATTAATCGTTAATCAATAATCGAACATTACTTAATCGACCCAACACTAATAGAAAGACGAGTGTGGAGATGTGCTACACAAGACAAACTACTCTGTCAATCCGTTCAAATCATTGCATTTAACGTTCCTGAAATGTCGGTTGCCTTTGTTTAATCACTGGAGATCTTAACTTTTTCGATAAAGAAGTGAAATCTTATAATTATGCATGTATAGAAAGACGAGTGTGGAGATGTGCTACACAAGACAAACTACTCTGTCAATCCGTTCAAATCATCGCATTTAACGTTCCTGAAATGTCGGTTGCCTTTGTTTAATCACTGGAGATCTTAACTTTTTCGATAAAGAAGTGAAATCTTATAATTATGCATGTATAGAAAGACGAGTGTGGAGATGTGCTACACAAGACAAACTACTCTGTCAATCCGTTCAAATCATTGCATTTAACGTTCCTGAAATGTCGGTTGCCTTTGTTTAATCACTGGAGATCTTAACTTTTTCGATAAAGAAGTGAAATCTTATAATTATGCATGTATAGAAAGACGAGTGTGGAGATGTGCTACACAAGACAAACTACTCTGTCAATCTGTTCAAATCATTGCATTTAACGTTCCTGAAATGTCGGTTGCCTTTGTTTAATCACTGGAGATCTTAACTTTTTCGATAAAGAAGTGAAATCTTATAATTATGCATGTATAGAAAGACGAGTGTGGAGATGTGCTACACAAGACAAACTACTCTGTCAATCCGTTCAAATCATTGCATTTAACGTTCTTGAAATGTCGGTTGCCTTTGTTTAATCACTGGAGATCTTAACTTTTTCGATAAAGAAGTGAAATCTTATAATTATGCATGTATAGAAAGACGAGTGTGGAGATGTGCTACACAAGACAAACTACTCTGTCAATCCGTTCAAATCATTGCATTTAACGTTCCTGAAATGTCGGTTGCCTTTGTTTAATCACTGGAGATCTTAACTTTTTCGATAAAGAAGTGAAATCTTATAATTATGCATGTATAGAAAGACGAGTGTGGAGATGTGCTACACAAGACAAACTACTCTGTCAATCCGTTCAAATCATTGCATTTAACGTTCCTGAAATGTCGGTTGCCTTTGTTTAATCACTGGAGATCTTAACTTTTTCGATAAAGAAGTGAAATCTTATAATTATGCATGTATAGAAAGACGAGTGTGGAGATGTGCTACACAAGACAAACTACTCTGTCAATCCGTTCAAATCATTGCATTTAACGTTCCTGAAATGTCGGTTGCCTTTGTTTAATCACTAGAGATCTTAACTTTTTCGATAAAGAAGTGAAATCTTATAATTATGCATGTATAGAAAGACGAGTGTGGAGATGTGCTACACAAGACAAACTACTCTGTCAATCCGTTCAAATCATTGCATTTAACGTTCCTGAAATGTCGGTTGCCTTTGTTTAATCACTGGAGATCTTAACTTTTTCGATAAAGAAGTGAAATCTTATAATTATGCATGTATAGAAAGACGAGTGTGGAGATGTGTTACACAAGACAAACTACTCTACTCTGTCAATTTGTTGTCAATGCGTTTCGATTTTAGTGAATAAGTTCACGAATTTTAGTTAAATTTTAGAACTTTTGTAGTAAAAAAAATCACTGCGCATTTTTACTGAAATTGTTCTGAAATTTTAGTACAATCAGATTTGCTAGGGCCCTGCGGTCCAAGCGGCTCTGCGCGCCGCTGGATAAAACCCTAAGATCGGCGATTCGCGCCGATTCTAATATAATTCGGCCTCGACACGGCCCGGCGCGCGTTCACTGATTAGCGTGACAGTAGACGCACGCGACGCACACGCAACGCGTCTCCCATGTTAAAGAAAAATAAGCTCATCATCATTGTCAATTTCTGTGAAGCAGCGAACATGGTTTCGTGGTGAAGTGGTTTGCGAGCGCGGCCAGTGATCTGTTTATCGCAGTTCGATTCCGTTCGCTGCCACAAGTTTTGCTAAATTGTTTGAGCCACCCGCGACGCGTAAGTGATGCGCAGCGTGCGTCTGAGTTCACCGGTCAGTGAACAAATTATCTTTCAAAAGTACTTCCAAGTAAAAGTAGTTGGTTTGTACTGTTGTCTCAGTTGAGCAAAAGGACTGACATGTTTTCAATGGAGACATGTGCCAACAGGCTCTCTCTCTCATACCAGTGCAAAGCGGTCATATTATAATGAACGCGTTTACGAAGTTATGCAGTTATTATCTAAAAGCACAACTTCTGTTGTAACATAACACGTCGAATAATGCTGAGAGCCTGTTTGCACATGTCTCCATTGAAAACATGTCAGTCCTTTTGCTCAACTGAGACAACAGTACAAACCAACTACTTTTACTTGGAAGTACTTTTGAAAGATAATATCTGTCCTTTTCTTAAGTTTTGTTTCACAAAATTACATTTTCATTCACGTTCGCGATTCGCTGCGAGGATACCGACGCGCACCCGCTATTCGCCTATCTCTCTCTCTCACTCACACACACAGGGGGCGGGGCAAAAGCGACTGTCCGACGCCCGCCCGCCCGCCCGCCCGCCCGCCCGAGCGACCGACACCAATCTCAATCCGCACTCGAATGCGGACTCTCCGTATCTCGCTTCAAATTCAATCAAACTCAATACAACTTTCTATAACTCTATCGAGTAGAGATGTGAATGCAATGTAACAGTGGAAACCATTTCAAAATGAGGAAAAGTGCTTCATCCGGGAAAAAAATCGTTTTTGAGCATTCTAGCGCGCGGGGACATCCAGTACAAACGAGAGGGCGCTGGCGCGCCCTCTCTAATGAGTGACACTACGGCCGGGCCGTGCTCGATCAGCCAATACGAAAACATCTCTCTCTTGATTTTTGCTCATTCTCAGACAAAAAGGTGGAATGAAAAAAATTAAAGGCCACAGGTATAAAGGAACAATTGCGTTCTTATCAAAATAATTTAACGTCGCCGAAAACGGTCGCTTTGTCTTCAATTACAATGTTGCTCTCTTTATACCCGTGTACTTTGGTGGTGTAACGATACTTTGTGTATGTAAGGAGAGACGCAGCTGTTTTCGAATTTTTTGCGTATTTGTTTACAATTCTATGTATTTTGATATTAATTTTTAAGTTTTGTGTTGCTATAATGTAGCGATGGTTCAGCTTGATATTAAGCTGTATTTGACCGTTTAGACTTGGGCAAACGGGCCGCAAGCGATCGATTGTTGTCACCCACCACCCCGGTTTGACCGATTGCCGAACGCCTCGAATATGTCGTCAGCAATGGACGCGACCGCCACGGCAGCCACGATGCCGGTGTCGGCAAGTGGCAAGCACAGCCGCTTCACCATGTCCGAGCGCAACCTCATGCTCCTACAGGAGATCTGCCGCAAGGACCCCGAGAGCTACAAGGAGGTGCGGCCGTTTTCGAAACTGTAATGGCACTGCAACATGCAAGCACGTCAGGCGCAAATATATACTATACATATATAATAACATTGCACATTTCAGGAGTTCCTCGAACAGTTCCAGCACTATGTTCAGACCATGAAGCTGCTCCACCTCCAGCCCGCACAACACAGGCGAGTCATATTTTTATATTAATGTTTTTAAATGTAAAGTAATATACATTACAATAAGTTTATATAATCTTTTTATCGATATATTTTGCAGACTCGACCTGCAGCCGCTGCTCGACTCGATCAACTTCCTGTGCGGCCTGGCCAGTTTCTACCCGGGTGAGTCGCGTTTATTGATTTTGATTGATTCAAATTTAATATTATTGATTCATATTGATTTTTTTTGAGTCACCTGCGAGAGTCTAAAAAATAAAACCTTCAGCGGTCACTTCGAAGCGAAACACGAGCGAACAGCGTGTTCCGAAAGCGATTTGATGTGCTGTTTCGAAGACACTGACCACATCTTAAATACTTCGATAATTACAGACTAGTATTTACTATCTTTATTGAAACATCTAGTTCACATGTTGATTACTTACTTTTGCAAGTATAGTAAGTGAGTGATCTGTCCATCTCCAGAGGGCAAGGAGTTCGGCGCGCACTTGATGGCGGTGCTGCGCGACCAGGCGAGCGGACTCGACCCCGACGTCCGAATGAGCTTCTGCAAGGTACGAGATTCGAATCAAATCAAATGATGTTTATTAACTATCGCAAACATGATCAATACACTTGAAAAAAATTAGTTTCTTGATTCTTGTATGTGATCGTTTAAGACTTGTTTTGTTTTTATCAGTTGCAGTTTATTATTAGTGTATTGTTGTATTTATTATTCTATTCTGTCAGGCTCTGGTGGCTCTGATCGCCAAGAACATCGTGGACACGATGGGAGTGATGCAGCTGTTCTTCGATCTCATCAAGGTCGAGGACAAGCACCTCAGGTCGGGTGCATGCTCATTGAAATGATTATATTTATTATTGTAATAATTGATATGATTCATTGAATTCGTTTTTCTCTAATTTCTCTTGACAGATGAGGATTGTAGGAAGTTCGTTCTGGGCGCGGTGGCGAACCTGCTCAAGCGTCTGTGCACGCAGAAGAAGGACATGAAGCTGCTCGGCAGGATCCAGGTGCGCTCGTGTTCTTGCATTGGGATCCACGTCCACCTAGGGCTCCCTATCCTTTTCTTAAATAACCTGTATTTGTGTCCACGTCCACTTCCCAGACCTTTTCAAGGTGGTAATGATAGCAAGCAATACGCCGTTCAACTTGCTCTCCCTATTGACATATTACCGTTGCAGAACTTTGTGATGGCGAAGCTGAAGGACTCTCGGACGATTGTGGTGCGCGCGGCTCAGCTGGTGCTGATCGACGCGTTCCGCAAGAAGTACTGGAGGGACGCCAAGACGTGCAACGCCATCGCCGAGAGCGCCTTCCACAAGCTGCCCAAGATTCAGGTGGGCCAATCGAAACAGCGACGTTTCTGTTCACTCCACCCCACTAGGATGATGTATAGAGAGTGAGACGAGAACAACGATTCACAATTGCTATCGCATAGATTGGGCGATGACATGATACTTGCGATGTCTATTTCACCGTTGTCGTGGTTGCAGGTGACGGCGATGAAGTTCTTCCTCGGATCGAAGAAGAACGAGGAGGGCGGGGAGGAGACGGACAGCGAGGACGAGCTGGAGAACGGAGAGGAGGACGGGAAGACGCTCAAGCAGGTCGGTGGGAGTGGGGAAATAAGCACAAGTCACTGTTGTCTTTTCCGTCCAGTAACCGGGATAGCGTGGCAAGATGGCGAGAATGGCTTCTGTGCTACTGAGAATTGACAGTATCACAGATCACACGAATAGGGAAAGAAAACATGAAAGATGAAATTGTTCACTGTGCTTGGGCTCTGTATTTTTTTTTTATATAGAAGGGTTGGTGGTGAAGTAGAGCAGTTCGGTGAAAAAAAGTTTTTTTCTATGTATTTTACTATGTTTCAGGTGATGATGGCGTTCCGCGTGGCGAAGAAGTCGAAGAAGCGCGAGAAGGACATGGAGAAGGCCAAGCGCGCCATCAGCAAGAAGAAGAAGGCAAAGAAGGGTGCGTCGTGGGTCGTGGTAGTGGATGTTGTGTCGTTAACTGTGGTATGTGAGGTCGTGACCGATCATCGATTGTAAATACGTGTGCAAATATGCGTATACGCGATTCATGGAACGTATAGTTTGTGGAAAGTGCGATACTTGCTTAATTGTTACTAGGAAAAAGCTATGAAAATAGGATTTTTTTTAAACTAATGGTAACATTGGTTGGCTTGCAGAGGGTCGTTCGCGCGAGTGCAACTTGCTGGCGCTGCAGCTGCTGTACGACCCGCAGGAGTTTGCCGACCGACTGTTCGGCATGCTCGAGACGAAGAGGGTCGACAAGTTCGAGGTGCGCGGTGGGCGGGAGAGGGGGTTGCCGTATGAATCACTACGCTCTTCAATAATAAGTCGGAATGATGAAACGTATCATTTACAACGTCATGAACATTATGCGAAACGCGTTGTTAACGTTGTTTGCCATTGTCGCATTTTCGCATTGTCAGATGCGCATGTGTGGAAGACATCGTATTTCGTACTATATATACTCTCTCTGCTTTGTCATTTCCTCATTTTTGATTACCATTGTCGCCTTGTCAGGTGCGCTTGTTCCGTATCGCTCTGGTGGCTCGTGTGGTGGGAGTGCACAAGCTGCAGACGCTGGGCTTCTACTCGTACCTGCAGAGGTACCTCCAGCCCAAGCAGAGGGAGGTGAGCGGTAGGGGGGGGTTGTGTTTGTTGTGTAACGTCTGAACTACTGAGATGCATAGGTCTATTGTATTGCACATTTCTGATGCTAGTTGTTACGAGTGCGAAACGTAGATGTTATTTGATATACAAACACATTCTTCAACCAGAATCCAGCGGTGCGTGATGGTTGAGCTATGATGTTGTTGTGTGTCCTATTGTCAATTGTCCTTTATACTGTATGTTCGCGGACTGTTTGGGGTTTTCATTTAAACACCTTACAACTATATCAACGATTAAAAAAAAGGTTTTCTAATCGTTGATATAGTTGTAAGGTGTTTAAAAGGAGTATTGCATCGGCATCATGCTGCGTATTGCATTGATCTTTGGGGGTATCGGTTATGGTTTCTATGAAACGTATATTGAATTCTGTTTGGGTTTCATATGATATGTTTTTTTTTATTTGTATCACTGTATTTTACCGTAGTCCAGTCATCATTCCGTAATTTCCGTAATTGTTATAGAGACACAGTAGCACAACAGGAAGAGTACAGTGTGCCAAATTTTGAGCCGAATAGGTCTTAAATCAGTATTGTCGTCGTCATGTGATGCTGGATTGACTGACTGACTGAAGTGTGGCTTGCAGGTGACCCGCATCCTGCTGTACGCGGCTCAGGCGTGCCACGACCTGGTGCCGCCCGACACGGTCGAGCAGCTCGTGCGCGCCGTCGCCAACAACTTCATCACCGACCGGTCAGTCACACGGGAGCAGTGGTCTCCAGTCTGTAGGATGTAGTCTGTAGGCAGTCGTCCTGTGCTACTCTACTTGGTTGTTGTTGTTGTTAGAATTGTATGAAGAATTTTGATAACTTCACCGATTGGTCAGTCGTCCTGGGTTCATTCGAATACATTTTCCCCCTTTTGACAGATACATTGCGTATCTATTTCGCGTGGCTCTTTCCATTTTGCGTAATGCATACATTTCACGGCGCCCTTTGCAGCAACTCTCCGGAGGCGATCACTGTGGGTCTGAACGCGATCCGCGAGATCTTCGCCAACTGTCCGTTCGCGGCCACCGAGGAGCTGCTCAGGGACCTGGCCGCGGTGGGTGCACGACGGGGGAGGGTGTCAATGTCATGTAAATGTTGATGCATGAAAGAGTTTGAGTGTGAGAGAATGGGAATCTGTCAAAGTAAAGCTTTTCACGAGCAAAAATGTGCATTTGCATCATTGAGAGGTCTTACTCTTTATACAATTATAGCGGAAGAAGTGATGGTGTAATTCAATGAGAAACAAGTATCTGAAATCATTGAATCGCATTACGCATTATGACTGTGATACGTGTTTGAAACATAAAAAAATGTATGTTTTTGTTTTCAGTACAAGACGTACAAGAACAAGAACGTGTCGATGGCGGCCAAGGGCCTGGTGGCGCTGTTCCGACAGGTCAATCCGAAGCTGCTGCACAAGAAGGACAGGGGACGGCCCGTCGAGGGGGCCGACGATGACGACAAGGAGTGAGTGGGGGTGGAGGGGGGATGGGGAGACTGCTCTGCGGTCAGAGATGTGGGTGTGTAAGGAGAGAGACTTGGCGACAGTAAGGATTGAGTGGGGAGAGGGGAAGACACGCAGACACGGTTGGTATGATGGTAGGATAATGCGCAGCTGCACATGTGCACTAGGAAGGTACTGACACTGATGTAGATCAAGGAGTGAATGAGGGAGGAGAGATTGCGCCGGTGAGGGTTATTATTGTGTTGAGTGATTGAATTTGGGTGAACGTACGGGTTTCTTTCCATTGCGTGCGTAGTGACTAGCAGGATTTACATGTTTTGTCAAACGTATTTGTTGTCGTTGCATGATTATAAAACTATGACTAGTGTTGTGTGTTGCAGGTACGTGCAGTTTGGTGTGCCGTCGGTGCGGGAGTTTGTGCCGGGGGCGGAGTGTCTGGACGAGGAGAGGGAGGAGACGGGCGAGATGGAGGTGGGTGGAGGGATGGGGGGGGGGAGAGAGAGATGAGGGAAAGAGAGGGGAGAGAGAGAAAGAGAGCGCGGGTGGGAGAGGAGGGAGGAGAGAGAGGGAGAGAGAGATGAGGGAGGGGAGGGAGAGAGGCAGGTAGGGTGGCGAGTGGGAAGAGACAGTGTTTAGGAATCACATTATGGCAATTATGCAACTTACTGTACGGTTACATTACGAGAAGAGAGAGAGGGAGAGAGAGAGAGAGAGAGAGATGTGCTGTTGCAGGTGGACGATTCGGATGACGGCAGCGGCAGCGACGGATGGGTGGATATGCCGAGTGAGTTTGATATTTGCCAGTCATTGTGATTCTATTATTGACGATCACCTGTGAGTTTGATGTTTCTAATGAGTGAAACATGGTTCATGTGTGTTTCATTCAATCGAAATGTCTTGCAGGAAGATGATGAGGATTGCAAAATGCAAACATAATCACGTTCACGACTTGTAACTTGACATGTTTTATACAATGTTTCAGGCGATGACGATTCGGAGGAGGAGGAGGAGGTGCTGACTCCGGCGCAGAAGGCCAAGAAGGGCGGATACGCCAAGAAGAAGGAGGTGGAGGTGGAAGAGAAGAGGAGGAGGTGAGTACGGAGTACGCTGTACATGTACACTGAGCCAATTGCAAGAACTACGTTTCACAAGATATTCAAACTCGTCGCTACCACACGTAATTAACACTGGCACAGCTTTGGAAGCATTTTCTCCTTGTATTTGATGTTGTAGCGTAATGTTAGTGTGTCTGTAATTAGTGTCACTACAATACAACATACTTGCAGGAGGAGGATGATGAGGATGAGGAGTGCGATGACGAGGAGGGAGAATGGGAGACGGACGAGGAGGGGGAGGAGGGAGAGGTGAGGGAGAGAGAGAGAGAGAAAGAGAGAGAAGAGATAGAGAGGAGAGAGAAAGAGAGAGAGTGAGAGAGAGGGAGAGAGGGGAAGAGGGAGAGGGAGACTCTATATCTAGGATGAGGAGGAGGAGGAGGAGGACGAGGAGATGGACGAGGACGAAGAGGAGGCTGTGGAGGGAGAAGGGGGAGGCGAGGATCGGCCAAGCAGAGCAAGAAGCTCGCCAAGAAGAGCGAGAAGGCGGCGATCGAGCAGGGTCAGTCTCACAATCAAACACTTTGCCAGCAGCTGAAATGTTCTGTCAATGTCGCATCAATGTACAAGTACATGTTTTTCCTCAATAGCAGATGCAGATGCTGTCAATGTGAAACTTAACCTTACTTTATGTTTCCATTCAATTATAATGATTAACTGAGGACGGTGTTTGCAGGCAAGTCGGCGATGGCCCCGAAGGCGAAGGCGGTGCACGTGTCGACGTCGCGCATTCTCACACAGGAGGAGTTCAAGAAGATCAACACGTGGCAGATCAAGAAGCAGCTTGTGGGTGGTGTTTGGAATCTTTTGCGGGTTCTTTGAGCAATGTATTTGACACGTGTATTGAACGAGGTGGCTGCAGGTTGGCACGAAGCGTCTGCAGAAGCTGCACAACAAGAAGCTGATCGGAAACGACGAGCTCAAGCTGAACGACGATATGGAGGAGAGGGATGGAGGCGGGTAAGCGAGAGGGGAGAGAGATGACGTCATCGTCCCCCTTTGAGCCGCGAGCAGGGCGATGGTCTGCCGCGCCCTGAACGACATTGAGAAGTTCCACCGGAAGAAGCGA
Organism: Rhabditoides inermis; assembly: GCA_963966185.1. Classification (NCBI taxonomy): domain Eukaryota; kingdom Metazoa; phylum Nematoda; class Chromadorea; order Rhabditida; family Rhabditidae; genus Rhabditoides; species Rhabditoides inermis. Next base: position 369,773 of record CAWZYM010000367.1, on the reverse strand, counting down.
CAGAACAAGGCGGAGCGACTGGCGCAGGTCGAGGAGGGGAGGGAGGGCCGCGGCGAGTTTGGCAAGCCCAAGAAGAACGTGAGTGAGGGGACGGGGCAAGGAGTACTCGATGTGTTTTGTAGTAGACTTGTAGACATGTTTAGAATACGTGTAGTAAGATTTTTCTCATATCGATTATGTTATGGAGTTGGTAGTTGAGTGGAACATATTTACGATAACTCGAAAAAAACAATTATTCGTTTTCAGGGTTCTCACGTGGGTCGCACGAACCGCGAACACTGGCCAAGAAGAAGGTGTACAGCATGGTCAAGGCCAAGGTGGGGTGTTGTTTGTTGTTGTGTGTTTGTTTGTTTGTTTGTTTGTTCATATCTATCCTCTCTTCAGGTGCGCGGAAAGAACCGTCAGCGCAGTTCATGGAGCAGCAGGCATCTCTCCGCAAGTACCTCCTGCGTCAGGCTGGAAAGAAGGTCTAAGAGGGAAGAGTACGGTAGCCTGGAGGATACTGTAGTCGGCTCACTCACGTACTGTATTTTTACACGTTTTGGATGTTTGTTGATTCTTGTAGTCTAGTGACTCGAATGTGTGTTATGTTGTTTTGTTGAGACTGATTTGATTTTTGTTATAAGTTGTTGAGAGATGTTATGGCTTTTTTGAATATGGAATACACTTACTTCGTTATAGAATGTGTTTTATGTTCACATACGTTTTACTTTCTAACACACTTTCGCGTTGTCTCTGCCTTTTCACTCTTCCGTATTTTCGACCGCGATTCCCGGGTGACGCGCGTTGATTTTTTCGCGAAGATCACTGCAAGGGAATTGCATGTAGTTTCAAGTTGAGTTTTATGTATCCAATACTTACGGATCGGGATGGACTACTGTGACTCCATCCGCAGCTTGGTGGAACGTGCACTTGTCTTGCGCACACGCCTTTTTCTCGGAGCAGAGGTGGATGCGGAGACACTTGTCCGCTACGAAATGACAGTTGACACCATATCTGCAATGTGTTTTCGAGTTGTGGTCAGTCTCTTCAAACACTTGGAATCAACGACTCACGTGCACAGTTGGCTGGATGCGCGGCGTAGTCGCAGTCGGTCCCTTTGCGACAATCGCGCGGCCAACGGTCACACCGGCGCGGCAGCACTCTCTTCTAAAATGCGGCATCAGTATCTGTCCCCACCTCTCTCTCTCTCTCTCTCTCTCTCTCTCTCTTCTCTCTCTCTCTCTCTCGAAATGGCCTCGTGTTTATCCATCATTATTCCTTCACATGGTTCAATCTTGACATGTTTCGCAATAGAACACGTGTTGACTACCGTGTGCGTGGCTTGCTTGACGTAGTGGATGGTGGTCTCGTGGCACTCCTCCGCAAGGTCGAGGTTGCCGTAGCCCACTTCGTACTTGTTCTTCCATTACCCTGGAAGTAGTGGATGCCGTGGCCCAGTGAGATCGTCCAACCATTGTCCGTTCTGTATGCAACCAATGAAGCTATGTTTCGATTTAGAGCGGTGCCGTATCGGTGAACTGGTTTCAATAGACTTAGGGCGGACAGCGTCTACCTTCACATGCATCACACCATGTCTCGCAGACTCGCTCTCTTTATGCATCATTCGAATGTGTCATCCGTTTGTGCGAACCTTATGAAACGGTCGTGAGGCGCAGCCGATTCGAGAACCTCGAACAAAACGCCTTTCTTGGCGAGGCTCCTCTCTAGATCATTCATGGCTTTCTTCACGTCGAATTTCGGGATAGAGGGGTTTGTGTTGAGGCGATTCGCCGGACGTCCTATGAAAAGTGTTTTTTTTTTTTGCGAGAATACACATGCAGACATGTCTCACACTCACTTTTATACAAGAAGATTTCCTTGAGATTGCGAGCTTTTTTAACAAACATTTCGACCAGATGAAGAAAGTTGTAGTACTGTAATGTGGGATAATGGAATGCGGATGGGATAATGCAGAATGAGATTGTGAACCGGTAACCTTAACTCACCTGGTATTCTGTATTGATGTAGGGCTCTTCTACCATCAAACATTCAAGTTGATCGTCGATACACTGTAATAAAATTACGAATGACGTCACTCGTTTTCATTGATCTTAACGCACATCTCTGAACATTGTCGCGTAGCTTTTCCCGGTCGCGCCGTGCTCGATGTGAACCGTGCGACTCTGAAACGATTATTGTAAGTACGTGAGAGAATAGTTTCTACTTCGATCTAGTAATATAGTGTACTCTAACTGCTTCTCTTGTTGTTGACGCTCCATTTTCTTCTAGTT